>JAWKAJ010000322.1:0-17551 GCA_033816785.1 Picus viridis
TTCCCTGGCATAGAGGTGAGGCTGACTTGTCAGCAGTCCTCCTTTCCTACCCCTTTTGAAAATGGGTGTAATGTTTTCCTTCTTGTAGTTATCAGTTATTTCACTTGACTGCCAGGACTTTCCAAATATCATGAAGAGTTGCTTGGCAGCTATATGAGCCATCAGCCATTCCTCTCAGGACTCTGGGATGCATAGGTCCCATAGACTTTGTGTGTGTCCAGGTTCCTCAGGTGGGAAGGATTCACTTATGGTGGGAAGGATTTTTTTCCCCTAGTTCCGTGTTGTGGTCCTCTGACTTGGCAGGTATGCGAAGAGGTTGCCAGTGAAGACAATGGCAAAAATGTTTTTGAGAGCCTCAGCCTTCTCCTTTATTGTTACTAGGATAGGATAGGATAGGATAGGATAGGATAGGATAGGATAGGATAGATAGGGATAGCATAGCATAGCATATGAAATAGAATAGAATAGAATAGAATAGAATAGAATAGAATAGAATAGAATAGAATAGAATAGAAATAGAATAGAATAGAATAGAATAGAATAGAATAGAATTAACCAAGTTGGAAGAGCCATTTGAGATCATCGAGTCCAACCTATCATCCAACACTATCTAATCAACTAACCCACCCACAAAGCACCCCATCAAGTCTCTTCCCAAATACTTCCAGTGATGGTGACTCCAGCCATCTGGCAACCTTTGTGGCCCTCCTCTGGGCCTACTCGAGCAAGTTCATGTCTCTCTTCTGTTGGGAGCACCAGACCCAGACACAGTACTCCAGGTGAAGTCTCAGCAGAGCAGAGTGGCAGAATCACATCTCTTAACCTGGTGGCCACATTTCTTTTGATTCATCCCAGGACGTGATTTGCCTTCTGTCCTGAAAGTGTGTATTGTGGGCTCAAGTCCAGCTTCTTGTCCATCAGTTCTCTAAATAGTTTGCTGCAGGGCTTCTCTGTATCTCATTGTCCCCCAGCCATTGTTGATATTGAGGGTTGCCCTTGACCTTGCATATGCCTTATTGAACCTTGTGAGATTCTCCTCAGCCCACTTCTCCAACCTATACAGGTCCCTTGGATGACATCCCACCATTTAGTCTTACCAGCTGCACCACTCATCTTGGTATCATTTGCAAATTTATTGAGGGTGCTCTCAGTCTTGTCAACTATATAATTTATGAAGATACTGAACAGCTCTGGTCCCAGTAAAGACGCTTGAGGACACCATTTCTCACACATCTCCATCTGGATATCAAGTCATGGACCACTACACATTGTATGTAATCATCCAACCAATTCCTTAGGCACTGGAAAGTCCACCCAACAAATCCATACATCTCCAGCTTAGAGAGAAAGATGTCATGGGAAAAACTGTGTGAAAGGCTTTAGAAAAGCCCAGGCAGATGACATCTGTTCATCTTCTCTAGTCCACTGATGTAGTTACACCATCATAGAAAGCCACTAGGTTGGTCAGGCAGTACTTGCCATTCTAAAGCCATGCTCGCTGCCTTGAATCAACTCCTTGTCCTCCTGCCCTGGATACTTTCAGAGGTGGTCCTGTTATTCTTGAAAGTTAGAGATTAGTATTAAGGTCTGAGACTTGTGAAAGTTTTTGTAAAAAGTCTGTTTTCTCAGTAAGTCAATTCTGAAAAACAGAAAATTTTAAAAAATAGTTCCCACTGGGCTAAATGTAATAACAAGATGTTAGGAATTTTGTAATGATATCCATCTTCACTTTTTCTCTCCCTTCCCACTGAGCTCTGTAGTATCATTGTTCATACATTCACTGCCAATCTGAACAACATGAAGCGAAAACAGCCCATTTGCTTCAAAATAACAAAATGTATTATTAGCTAATCCATACAGAAGAAGGCTGCAGTGATGGTTCTGTAATAAAACTGTTTCAGCTTTTACAATGATCTGTTAGATGTATTTTATTTTATTAAAAAAAAATCCATTTTGTTTCTGTGTGTTTTGCCTAGGCATGTTTTTCCTGATTCACACTAGACTGTGTTTGTTTAAAGAATCTACAGAGGAGGTGACTGAGAAAAGGTAGTATTTCAGTATATAGTGCTGTCCATTAACCTGAAAAGTGGAGTATAGTTGACAATGACATCAGAAAAAGGGTCTCCACGCTACTCAGAATGCTACTTTGAGCATGAAACTCATTACCATGGAATTAGTTATATGACTTTGCTAATCTCTGAATTAAAAATTAATTAAGTAATAACAGTGGCATATAAAATAAGTGTCTTTTAACACACACATGCACACACACCTATTTCATGTTTGAGAGGCTTTCATTGAACTGGAAATGAATCATGATCTGCTTTTGTAAATGCCCTTGAAATTTTCTGAAGACAGACCAGCAGGAGACAACACTTTAGGTAGTGGACAAACTAAATGCACTTTGGCCATGCTTCAGCAATAACCAGTGGGAATACTCAGGGCTCATTGATTAAAGAATTAACAACATCTTTTTGTAGAGAACAATGCAGATGTAAGGACTGATTTGTATAATTAATAATAATAACCCATTATTTCAATTATAAATTACTAAGTCAGTTTCAGATAACTTCTTGTATTTTACTTGAAAAAATGTACTCCTACATATGCAACATGTAGCTGCAGCATCCATTGCAGAAACAATTAATCTGTTAATCAACATGAAGAGAAACATATTTAAATATCTGTACCAGAAACTAGTTTGGCTTTTCACCAGGAAAACCCGGGTATTTTGCACCACCATGCAAAGCTTACTTGGAATGAAAATCTTGTGTTTATTCCATTCAATTCAGCCCAAGAGTCCAAAGGTCACATAATGTTACTCTGATAAAGGCCTGAAATATTCTGGCAATTTTTCAAATTAAATCTGAGTTCACGAAAGCATAAACAATTTTCCTCTCAGAGATTTCTGTTACAGATATTTAAATATGTTTCTCTTCATGTTGATTAACAGATTAATTGTTTCTGTCTTCCCGAAATGATATTACAAAATTCCACAATTGAAAAGCCAAACTTGTTTAAAAAATATTTAAATATGTTTCTCTTCATGTTGATTAACAGATTAATTGATTTCTGCAATGGATCGATAGCGAACTACATGTTATGTAAATTGCATTTTTCAAATATCGAAAACGAACTGACTTAATAATTTATAATTGAAATAATGGTTGTTATTATTAATTATGCAAATCCAGTCCTTACATCTGCATTGTTCTCTAAAAAAGATGTTTGTTCTAGTACACATGAGCCCTAGTATTCCCACTGGTGTAGCGAAGCATGGCCAAAAGTGCATTTAGACGTCCACTACCTAGAATGATTTTTGTCTCCGCTGCTGGTCTATGTCAGAGAAAGAACATTTACAAAGAGTACGTTTAGCGAGATCATGATTCATTTCCAGTTCAATAACTCTAAGCGGGCAGGCTAGGTGGTGTGTGTCTATGTGATGTGTTAAGACACGCATTTTATGTGCCACTGTTATTACTTAATTAATTTTTTAATTCGGAAGATGCTTTTTTAAAGTCACCACCAACTAATTCCGTATTTGGCTAACGGGGTTTCGTAGCCGAAGTAGCATTCATAGCGTGGAACCCTACTTTGATGTCATTGTCAACTATACTCCCTTTTCAGGTTGATGAGACAGCACTCACATATACTGAAATACTACACCTTTCTCCGGTCACCTCCTCTGTAGGCTCTTGACAAACAAGCACGGTCTAGTGTGAATCGGGAAAAGCATGCACTAAGAGCAAACACACAGAAACACAAATGGTTTTTTAATAAAATAAAAAACATCTAACAGATCATTGTAGAAACTGGGGCAATTTTATTACAGAAAACACATCTACAGTACAGCTATTCTCTGTAATAATAATACATTGTGTTATTTTGGCAAATGAGGCTGTTTACGCACTTCGTGTTCCGAGATTGGCGAGTGAGTCGTATGAACAATGATACTACGGAAACTTCAGTGGGAGGAGAAGGAAGTGAATGGATGTCGTGCAAAATTCCTAACATCTTGTTATTTTGAGCCAGTGAAAACTCAACTTTTAAAGGAATTTTCTGTTTTTCAGAATTGGGTACTGACTGAGAAAGCAGACTTTTTGCAAAAACTTTCTGCAAGTCTCAGGCCTTGTAGCTAATCTCTAACTTTCAAGAATAACAAGGACCACCTCTGAGAAGCATCCAGGCAGGAGGAGTTGGTTCAAGCAGCAGTATGAAAGCTTTAGAAACGTAGACCTACAGTGGCTTTTCTACTGATGAGTGTAAAAGCGTCAGTGAGGACTAAGAGAAGATGAACGAGATGTCATCTGCACTGGAGCTTTCTAAAGCCTTTCACCTACCCATGACATCTCTCAGCTTGAGATGATGTGGATTTGTTGAGGTGAACTTTCCATTGTGCTAAGGAATTGGTTGGATGATTACATACGGTAATAATGGTCCATGACCCCGATATCAGATGGAGATGTGAGAAAATGGTGTCCCTCAAGCGACTTTACGGGGACCGGGGCTGTTCGAGTATCTTTACATAAATTATATGGTTGACAAGACTGAGACACCCTCGGCTTCAGAACCCCGCCCAGAAATGATACCAAGATTGAAGTGGTGCAGCTGAGTAAAGTAGTGGGGTAATCATCCAAAGGATCACAGTATAGGTGGAAGCTGAGGAGAATCTCCTGTAATAAGGCATTAAGCGGCCCTCAATAGCTCAACAATGGCTGGAGGACAACGAGATACAGAA
Source organism: Picus viridis (assembly GCA_033816785.1). Lineage (NCBI taxonomy): Eukaryota > Metazoa > Chordata > Aves > Piciformes > Picidae > Picus > Picus viridis. The sequence goes on from JAWKAJ010000322.1 coordinate 4,739, forward strand.
GCGAAACCCTGCAGCGCACAGCACGGCTGGAGAGCTGATGGACAGAGCTGGACTTGGCTAACCCCACACTTTTCCGGGACAGGAGAGCAGAGCGTCAGAGATGAATCAAAAAGAAATGTGGCCGCCGGGACCAAGGAAGATGATTACTGCCGCTATACTGCTCTGCGAGACTTGCACCTGCGGGTCTGAATGTATCACTACACCCAGAAAGAGATTGAACTGCTCAGCTGGGACTCCAGAAGGAGGGCCACACAGGTGCCGAAACGGCGAGGTCCGTCACTGGAAATGTACAGGAGAGACTGATAGGCGTATGTCTTGAGCCAGATTAGTTGATTAGATAGTGTTGGATGTGATAGGTTGGATCTCGCATCAGCTCTACCCAACTTGGTTGAATTCTATTCTATTCTATTCTATTCTATTCTATTCTATTCTATTCTATTCTATTCTATTCTATTCTATTCTATTCTACCCCGACTGCTAGCCAACTCTATTCTATGCTATGCTATGCTATCCTATCCTATCCTATCTAACCTATCCCTATCCTATCCTATCCCTATCCTATCCTAGTAACAATAAAGGAGAAGGCTGAGGCTCTCAAGGAAACATTTTTGCCATTGTCTTCACTGGCAGCCTCTCTTCGCATACCTGCCAAGTCAGAGGACCGCAACTTGCAGGAACTAGGGGAAAAAAAAATCCTTCCCACCATAGAAGTGAATCCTTCCCACCTGAGGAACCTGGACACACAAGTCTATGGGGTATGCATGCATCCCAGAGTCCTGAGAGAATTGGCTGATGGACTCATATATGCTTGCCAAGCAACTCTACATCATATTTGAAAGATCCTGGCAGCCAAGTGAAATAACTGATAACTACGACAAGAGGAAAACATTACACCCCATTTTCAAAAGGGGTAGAAAGGAGGACTGCTGAACAGGATCAGCCTCACCTCTATGCCAGGGAGGATCATGGAACAGGTCTTACCAGAGATGTGTCCAACAAAGTACATGAAGGACAGTGAGGTAATTTGAGACTTGCTTTACTAAGGATAATTCCTACCTGAGCTGGCCCAGTGGCTTTCTGCAATGGAGTGACAACATCAATAAACAGGGGAAGCGGACTTCTGCAAGCCACTCAAAACATCCTCCTCCCTAAGTCTGAGAGATATGGACAGTGGGTGCACTGATCCAATGGATAAAAAGTTGTTTGAATGACCTCATCCAGAAGGTGAGTGGTCCATGGTCAGGCCACACTTTGAGTATAGGCTCCAGTTCACGGGCCCCTCAGTTTAGGAGGACATTGAGACGCTTGAACGTGTCCAGAGAAGGGTTGAAATGAGGATGAGTAAGAGGCCTTGAGCACAGAGAAGCTGAGGGAGCTGGGACCGTTTAGCCTGGAGAAGAGGAGGCTCAGGGGAGATGTCGTTGCCCACTACAGCTTACCTGAAAGAGTGGTTGTAGCCAGGAGGGAGTGGTCTCTTCTCTCAAGTAGCAGCCAGCACCAGAACAAAGGGACACAGTCTCCAAGCAGCGAACAGGGGAAGATTTAGGCTTGAGGTGAGGAGAAAGTTCTTCACAGAGAGGACCGTTAGGCATTGAATCGGGCTGCCCAGGGAGGTGGTGGAGTCACCATCCCTGGAGCTGTTCAAGAGGGGATTGGATGTGGCACTTGGTGCCATGGACGAGTCATGAGGTCTGTGGCTACAGGTTGGGCTTGATGTGTCTGTTGAGGTCTCTTCCAACCTTGGTGATATATGTGATTCTGTGAATGGGTAACAGACGTGTCTCAGCGTCTGTGTACTGGGACTAGTGCACAGCCAATACCTTTATCAATGATACAGAGAACGGGGAGTGAGTGCACCACATCAAGTTTTCAGATGATACCAAGCTGAGTGTTGTGGTCAATATACCAGAGGGATGGGATGTCACCCATGAGGAAATGGACAAGCTGGAGAAGTCAGCCCATATAGAATAGAATAGAATAGAATAGAATAGAATAGAATAGAATAGAATAGAATAGAATAGAATAGAATAGAATAGAATAGAATAGAACAGAACCAGGTTGGAAAAGACCATCTAGCTCATCGTGACCAACCTATCATCAGCGCCACCTAATCAGCAACCACTTGGCACCAAGCACCCCATCTGCGTCTCCTCCTGAACACCTCCAATAGAAGGTGACTCCACCACTTCCCTGGGCAGCACATTCCAATGGGCAATCACTCTCTCAGTATAGAACTTCCTCCTAACCTCCATCATTTTTCAGCAGTCTGGCTCACTGGAGAGGTCCCAGAAGACTGGAAGCTGGCCAATGTGGTGCCCATCCCTAAGAAAGGTCAGTTGGATGAGCCAGGGAATTATAAGCCTGTCAGCCTGACCTCCAGTGCCAGGCAAGATTATGGAACAGGTCATCTTGAGTGCAATCACACAGCACTTGCAGGATGGCCAAGGGCTCCAGGCCTAGCCAGCATGGATTTAGGAGGGGCAGGTCCTGCCTGACCAACCTGATTTCCTTCTATGATCAGGTGACCCATCTGGTGGATGTGGGGAGGTCTGTGGATGTGGTCTACCTGGACCTCTGCAAGGCCTTTGACACTGTCCCCCACAGCAAACTCCTGGCCAAGCTGGCAGCCCTGGCTTGGATGGGAGCACACTACGTTGGGTTAGGAACTGGCTGGAGGGCCGAGCCCAGAGAGTGATGGTGAATGGCACCACATCCAGCTGGCGGCCTGTCACTAGTGGTGTGCCCCAGGGATCAGTGCTGGGCCCAATGCTCTTCAACATTTTTATTGATGATCTGGATGAGTGCATTAGGAGTCCATCGTCGACCGGGGCGAAGACGACACCAAGCTGGGGCAGGACGTCGATCAGCTGGACCAGGTAGAGAGGCTTTGTAGAGGGACACTCGACGGGCTGGACAGATGGGCCGAGTCCAACGGCATGAGACTGAACACATCCGAGTGCCAGGTTCTGCACATTGGCCGCAACAACCCCGGGCGGTGCTACCCCAGGCTGGGGTCAGAGTGGCTGCAGATGGCCAGGCAGCGACGGACAGGGGGTACTGGTCAATGGTAGGCTGAACATGAGCCTGCAGTGTGCCCAGGCAGCCAAGAAGGCCAATGGCATCTGGCCTGCATCAGGAACAGTGTGGCCAGCAGGAGCAGGGAGGTCATTCTGCCCCTGTACACTGCGCTGGTTAGGCTGCACCTTGAGTCCTGTGTCAGTTCTGGGCCCCTCAGTTTAGGAAAGGATGTTGACTTGCTGGAACATGCCCGAGAAGGGCAGCAAAGTTGAGCGAGGGTTTGGAACACAGGCCCTATGAGGAGGCTGAGGAACCTGGGGTTTGCTTAGCCTGGAGAGAGGAGGCTCGAGGCGGTAATTGTTGCTCTCACCACAACTACCTGAAAGGAGATTGCAGGTGGGCTGGGCAGATTTGTCTGCTCTGCCGGCAGGCCAGCTGCATCCAGGGATTTCGGAGGATCGCAGACTGCCCCGGGGATTTCTTCCAAATATTGGTCAGAAGAGCTGTTGGCACAGAACCATGATCAGGTAAGGTACATTGCTTTCAGTATAGCCTACTGCATATTGTGGTATTTACCTGTCCCCCACTGAGTCCATATGTACATTGTGTAGTGGTGAGATTGTGTGCAGCTGAGTGGAATTTACAGAGGAGCAGAAGTTCACACTGAGGGGCGGGAGTGGCCTGAGTCACCACCTGTGCCCCATATGTGTTGGCTCAATAGTTGAGGAAAAGACTAGTAGTTGAAATGCAGCCCCACGACATCTGCAAGTTCCTTTGGGACACCCAAAACTCACTAAAAAGAATGTGCGGAGCAGAAAGAGACATTGATGTGCTTTTTAAGCCCTAACTCACACAATACTGCATAAGGAGTCAAGAACAAGAACTTGACTGCACTTTGACATTTGTGCTTTGTGCAGTGAGTACATCCCTTGACAGCTAGCTATTCTCACTTTTCTTCTTCGATGGTGCTTCTCTACGCTCCGTATCTAAGCTAAGCACTGCAGGTCTGTCTTTGTACACTGAGCACAGTTAATAACACCTTCAAGTTTTCGGTGCTCATCAGAGCATTTGTTTGAATGCATGATTAAAAAAATAAAAAAAAGGCTGTTGTAAAACAAATTGCAATGCCCTTACACCCATTAAATTCCTATGTTTATGTATTTACAAAAATTAGAGAGAGAGAGGAAGAAAAATGTTGCAATAACAATTGTCTGATCTGCTAAGCTATCTCACTGTTCCAGCAACTTAGCTGTGGGCTGTCTGTTCCTAAGAAAACACAATGCATAAAGAAGAAGAGAGAGGGAGAAGCAAGCCTCCTGAGCAACCAGTAGAGACTCCCCGCAGTGGTACGACGAGAGGTAAAAAATAAACCGAGAGACAGAGGTAAATATGGACTGAGATGTCTATTTTTTCAGTTTGATTGGCGCACTGACCCTTTAAATTCTGTTCCATGGCACTGCCTAGCCTTAGGCACAGCCACTAGGTAATCATCCCTGAGATCTGACTTCATCATCGATACTCACCTCCTGCCTGGCTAATCATGACCCCAAATATCTAGCAATTTTCAAACGGCCCAGCTTTCAGTGATCCTAGCATAATGAAGGCATCTGCTGCCCGGAGTCTCACCATATATGATTAAATCATTGGAGAGGTGAATAGACAGAGAGATTTTATTGTTTTCCCAAACCAAAATTCGAGGCAAAAATATGTTAAAATGTGGCTCATTCTGCACTCGCACCCCTATCACTACACTCCTAGCTACGCTTGCCCCACAACTACACACCCCAAATTAGTTTTTATATACTATTGTTGAAGATTCATGCTGTGGGCCGAAGTATAACCTGACACATCTTACTCAGAATGTGGATATGATGAATCTTAAATATCAAACGCAATAGAGCAGAAAATTTAGCCTGTAAATATGCTTATTTACGTGATAGAAACTATTCACTTCGCAGAAAAAAGGAAATGAGAACTAATGTGAAACCTTAAAACCACTCAAAATTTGCTGTTACTGTACCTGTACATAAATACACAAGGCCATAGATTTGTAAAAAATCAATTCTATTCCAGAGAGTACTAACTACACACCAAGCAAATAATGAGTATTGACACGAGGCTGCACAATTAACCTAAAAAAAAGACAAATCTATGATCTTAACTTCACTGGAATATGATCCTTGCGGCGGACCTGCTAAAGTGTCGCGAATTTCAAGGCTCAGACGCTGAAGGAGTCATGATTGGGATCGTTGTAGGAACGATATATGCTCTACGGTCGTCGAACTCACATGTCCTATTTGAAACGAACAAGCACACAACAAACAGAGCCCACGAGAGATAAGCGTTTATAAGAGAAGTGCGGGATAAAACAGCTACAGACGCCAGCACAAAATATGACATCTACTTAACATTAATTAAAACTCAATGATAACTCTATTTGTTACACCGCGGGAGTCTCTCTGTATGTTGACCTGTCTTTATTGATTACGTATCTTCTGCTTTTACATCAGTTCTCTGGGCTCCTTAAAGCACGTTTTCCGCTGTTTAGAATAACCTGGATCCTTGCTGGAGATTCGTGTTCTACTCGGAAATAGGAAAACTTTTTTATTTTCAATTACGTTAATCGACATTGAGCTAGTTGATGACCTCAGAAGGTATTCCACACTGACTTGTGAAGAAGGTTATTAAATTTATTAATATGAAAATATGAGTTATGAAAATATTATTTTTATTATAAATTATTAATAACCGATGAATCAACTATACATGTTTGAGTGCACGTTCATGAAGCCACATTCTATAGTGGCCTTGTATTCATTTAGACTATATTTTATATAATGAAAATTTCGCTAACCACAGATGTGATTCGAGAAGGCGGAAAGCGGCTACTGTTTAATACTACAATCTTCTGTGCGTCAGCAACCCCTACCCGCCACATGGATCGCACAGAGCAATTGCTAGTGAATGAAGCACATGGAAAACTACACTGTAGCTGTTTGTAGCAAACAGAGTAGAGGTCGGCTGACTTCCACGCTGAATTTCTGAACAGTTGGACAGTGGTGACGGAGCCTGGCAGTGGAAAAATGAACCTGAGCTTAGCACAGAGCAGGTATAAGACCTTGGTTGACCGAACAATAGGACAGGTCTGGTTGAAGTCGGCCTGGAAGTGACTGCATGGCACGAAGCGAGACAGCGATTGCCGTTCCGATCAGACAATGACAGCAAACAATAGCTATGGGTTACAGCCCGTGGCTTGACGAAGATAAACGGCCCGCCGAGCGCGTGAGTGTGGCTAGCGCTAATGTAATTACACAGGCCCAAAAGAACAGCAAGGCGCATGAATGTCCCGGAAATTCGAATGCAGTATAAGATTGCGAACAATGCTGAGTCTTCCCTGAGGTTTACAGAGGCTCAGGAAGGCGACACACATGTCGACTTCGTATATGTGGACGAGATACTTCTATCAGGGTCCTTCTCCCCCTGGGCCTGTCCCGATCTCATTGGCCTGGACTGCGCAAGTCCGTGGCAACAACAGCCCGCCCGTGGGGTGATTCTTGCGATTGGGGTCGCGATGCAGGCGTATGTGCAGCCAGAAGCTAACAACAACAGAAAACTCAATGGCAGGGGCTGTGGAAAACAGCTCTCTCGGCTGAAATACAGAACAAAGTGAAGAGGGAAACAACACCACCTTTTTATAGATTCACTTCAAGGCTGGGCAATAAAGCAACTGGCTTCAGCCTATAAGCATGAGCTGGAATTATGCCCACATATTGGTATTTACTAAGCACTGCATGTGCTGGTGCATGTAGCACGGCCTAATGCCTTGACCTTTCCTCCTGAGGGAGAGGCTGTCCATGCTGGACAAGATCAGGCGAATGTGCCTTCGCCACACACACACCACCCCAAGTCATTATTTGCTGAAATTTTGCTCTGTAGGCGTCCCACATCAGGGTGAGTCTGCCAAATTCCACTTTATGTTACTGCTACAAGTTTTCTATTGTTTGAGGAAAGTTGCTCTTGATATTAGTTACTGTTTGAGCATAACTATTATTTTGCTGCTCACTTCATTTCTATTTCTATATTTGAGCACGAATATTCATTAGCAAAACACTACCTACTCAGAAAGAAAAATATTGCTTTCTCTTCCTAATTTCTTTACTTCAGTGCCGCCTCCCAGACTGCTCTTTTTACATACGTTAATTACTTCAATAATCACACCTAGAAAGAGGATTTTTATCCGACGAATTTGCCTGTTCATAAAATTTAGGTTTCAGGCGATCAAAATCTATCAAATATAAAAATGTTACAATTAGGTTCTGAGATTCTGAGTTCTCTAGGAAAGACCATGATATCTTAACTTATGCCAGAATCTCTCACCAAGGACTTTTCTTGTTCTTCTTTCCTACACGCAAAATAGTAAAATTGCATTTGATACAGCATATACTAATTTTGTAGTAGCGCCTGTGGCCACCCATGCTATTCATGCTGTCCTAATTCATCAAAAGTCGAGACCTCAAGCCCCATAACTAATGGTTCACATTCTACAATGATTTGCTAACTATATTTCATGTGTTATGCCCAAGAAAACTGGCATGTCACTGCAAAGGGGAGACTGTCTGTTAGCTTTTTAAAACCGAGACCATGTCTACATGCGGCTCGATTCTCCAACGGTCTATTGGTAGAAGATACTCTTGCGGGAAACTGCCACTCGACCATTGAATTCCGATTTTGCCACAAACAAACGTATACAAAGCTATAAAAACAGTGTTGAATGTTTCTAGAAGCAAACATCAGCTATGATTCTTGGATATGGGCAGTGGAGAATTGCCCTTGTGTCACCCAAAACATAATATAAAAACATCTTTATGTATTCCATCCGCGGTGTCTTAACTGATCTAGTCTCCACTTTCAGTCTTCCTCTTCTCGCTCCCCTCACTTCTGAGATTCATGGGGCAGAGAAAACATAATAGATGAGCTCATTAACGGTATTGATATTGATATTGTGTTCCAGGTAAGCACTATTTGAGAAAGCGTCTTAAAAGATTATATGTGTGGTGGACTTGAATTGCCCTCTACTGCTGTTTTGTGTCCAGGGTCAAGCAGTGAGCACAGGAGCCGTGTATCTCTGCAATCTACGCATATAAAATCTCTAGAGTGGGAGACTTCCCTCTTCCCTACTCTTTGTCCTCCCATCACCCGGCTAATGGGGGACGGTCAGATAGCCCAGCGTGGAGAAAACGAATGTACCCCAGATGGATGGGACCTTCTTAATTTTGGGATTTTCTTTGTCCTTCTACTTCTGGCTTTCTCTAAAAGATTCACTGCTTTCCTTTAGGCTTTCCATCACTTTACTGTCCATTGTCTGAGTTGTTTATTTTGCCCCTGATGTGGAAGCGAGCTGCCATAACCCACATCGCAATAGCGAGACGTTCTCAGTACACTACAGTATTTTCCTGCTACTTTGCTACTAGCAAAAATACTAATAAAAAATCACCCGTCGATACTTCTTCTACTTGAGTTTTGTATCTTCAAACCGCAACATTACTCATCATAACAATTCCTATAATATAAATTATTAACCAATTACTGACATTCTTTTGGATTATCTTCCTCAAAAGTCAATGAGAAATTTATTCGCATTTCCAACTTGAGAAAGTTAGTTTTGTATTAACTGAGAATAACCATGTTTTTTTACACTTACCTTGGGATCTTCTAACGGTTGCATGAAGAGAATCAGATACTACTAATTACCAAGAACAACACACTGTGCGCTGTCTAACGAACCCATACTCAGCACTCACAGAATGAGTATGACGCGATGGAACGAAAGATGTACAACTACTCACCTTGTACGACTCATTTATCTTCACAATATTATTCCATGCCTTCCCCCTCGAGGAAAAAAGCGAGCTTCTGTAAGGAATTTAGAATAGCACTGGCTAGTGCGTGAATCGCAAACGCAGAAAACAAAACTTTCTGCAAATGTATGGCTACTAGAACTTATTCTTAACATATTGAAGAGACACCACTTTCATGAACAACCGCTTCTTCCCTCTCCTGCCTTGGAGCTTACACTATGAGAGACTGACTTGCCATTTAGAATTTCTATAAACCCAATTCGAAACTTTGAGGCCACTTTACAGACAGAGAGAGAGAGAAGGAAGAGTATCTTCTAGAAGGTGTTACTGGGTATACAAGCCTCTTCTCCCATCTCAGAGGTTGAGGTAAGGGGAAAGTCAATGAAGAATACCTTCAGATATTAATTACCTTCCCTCACCTGGGACGGAAACAAGCGTGATGCTCATTTCCATCGGGAGATCCCTCACAGGTATTCGCCAGTGAAGTCCACTGGGACTGAGCGGTGCTCACGCCCGAAACTATATCAGGGTCTTAGAAATTAAATTAATTTAGACTTCTAGTAAGGAGTGTGTCTTTGTTTCAGTTTAATTCAGTTACATTACTACGGATTGAGAGCAGAATACTGGATATACTGTGGTTTATCTTAGGGAAAAGATAAAGTCTGTAAATATTGCATTCTAAAACCAAAGCATAAGTACTTAAAAATAAAGCCACTAACTTTTTGAAATCTCACTTTCTATAGGTAGAGAATTTTAATTTTTTCCTGAAAGTGCCAAATATCAAAGATCCAATAACTTACTTAAATTAATTCATTACTATCTGTACTCAACAACTTAGGAAGTGAATGTTGACTGCTCAACTTAGTTTCAACTATGGCTGAACTGAGATGTATAGATTACAACAATAAACAATCAGAAATAAACGGCCATACATGATAAAGAAAATTTACTGAATACTCTGTTTGTGTTAATAATAGCAATAATAACAACAACTAGCAAATAAAAAATAAAGTCTTAACTAAAATGAGCGGAAAAATATTTACTTGAAATTTGTGACGGCAAAATACCTTTTGTTTTCTAACAAATACAAGGTTTAATATATATTTTAACATATTAAAAGGAGGAAGCTGGCAATATCTTTAGTGCATCCATGTTTGTACAACTGCGAAATGTATGTGGCACATATATAGTCTTTAATGGCTACTCTTCCCCGGCTTACTGGATAATTTGAGGGTAGTAGTTGTCCCTGTCGTAGTCCGAGACTAGGGACGGGGGCGGTCAATATAGGTTATTATCAGTTTGAGGTTTGGAAGGGACCCCACAGGATCATCCCCGGATTCCAAGCCCCCTGCCATGGGCGGGACCCCCCCCCCCCCGGCGGAGGCAATTCATCCCCTGAATACGCGGGGCCTCGGCCCCTCGCAGACAACCCCATTCGGGGCTTCACCTGCCGTGGGAGAACTAGCCCTCGTGACCGGCTTGCAATCTCCCCACCTCAGCTGTCCTGTCGCACACACAGTCCCTCCCCAGCCTTCCTAGGCCCCTTTCGAATACTGGAGGCGAAAACCTGTGCTCTCTTCTCAGACTGAACAGCCCCAACTCATTTTCAGTCTGTATCCTCAGGAGGTGCTCCAGCCTCTGATGGCTCCTCGTGTCTATGCCAGCACCTGTATCCCTCCTGTAATAGGGAGAAGCCCTCCTTGGATGTAGTACTTTCAAGTGTATGACTCTCACCAGAGACGAGTGGAGAGAGAAATCACCTCCCTTGCAGTGCACTTCTCCTGATGCAGCCCAGGATCTGTTAACTTTTCGAGCCGCAGGGTACTGAAAACCATGTTGAGCTTCTCATCTGTTGCGAGGGTTATTAGAGTTTATTAATATGAAATATGAATTATGAAAATATGAATTTTTATCAAGTATGTAACCAGTGAGTCAGTTATACATGTTCTGAATACGCGCGTTCGTGAACGCATTCCGTAAATGGCAATGCGATTAGAACAATGAAGCTTAATACGTGTTTACCTGTAACCGGGTGGTGCCGCTTGGCCTGCTGGAGTGGCGTCGCGTTCGTGCATTTCTGGCAATACGACGATACTGCAATAGCGCAATGTGCGTCAGCGATGACTGCCACCGCTGAAGTTTGAACTGGTATAGCTGAGTGAGTGAAAAGCACGTGGAAAATATTCTGTATGTTGTTTTGTAACAGGTGAAAATTCAACATGCAACTAGTTTGATTCTGGTCGGCGGCCGGAGGCGACCTTTCGCTGTAGAAGCGGCCACCCGTCAGCATCAAACAAATTTATGCTAAATTGACCCGTGCGGCAAATGGCTTCTCCGTTGCGAGAACGTATATACGACAACTGGGCGGAGAATCGCGACCTCAGAACGGTCAATCTCGCGATATGACGGCGAGCTGCGGCGGCGAGAAGATTTCCACTTCTGAATTGTCCTCACGATAAGAGCTTCTCCGCGATGCAGAAATCTGACTAGAAGTAACAACAAGCTCAATGGCAGAAACGGCTTGGTATATGCCAATAGAAGTAGAAGGAGACAACGCAAGTAATATTTATAGATTCCTCGAGGCTGGGTTTGATGACCAATGAGTACACTACTGTCTCTAACGACTTCGATATAAAGAAAAGTGTGAAATGGGAATGCCCATATAATGAATGAGTCTTCCTACGATGAGGAGACAGCTCAGCCAAGCGGGATCTATCTAGGCAGAATGTGCCTTCACCCACATCGTCTGGGCAACTCCCAGCCAGTCCTTTGCCCAGCCTGTATTTATTAGCAAAACCTCAAAAACCCAGATGCGAGACTGCCCGCTGATGCTGTTGAAACTCATGAGGTGGCTTGTGCTTACCTCTCCAGCTGTCAAGACTCCTCTGGATGACATCTCTTCCCTCAGCATGGTGTGTTCATCAGCAAACTGCTGGTACTCAATGATGCCACTGTCCCTGTCACCACAAGAACACGAACAAGCGTGGTCCCAGGACTGAGGGCTCCACAATATCTGAGAAATGTTTCTTAATGGCATGTTCTGTGTACAGAGAAATATAATGGTCATTTGGTCAAGGAAGTTATTTTAGGCCCCGTCCAACCATACTACAAGCAGCTGGAGGTAGTCTAAAATCTACATTTTGTTCTTCTGAATTGTTGACAACACAACAGAGGAGGCAGTCAGAAGGTTCCTAGAATTGTATGGTGGACAATATGCTGCCCGCAGGCTGATTATATACTAGATTGCTTTTCTCAAATAGAGAGGAGCAGTGAAATTAATGAGCCAGGAAGCTGTCTAGAAAACTGTGATCATGGACAATGAAACCGTACTTTTTGAACTTCAGAGGGCAGCTGACTGCCTTGAGCAGCCTTAGGAGGGGTCAAGGATGATTTGACTTGCACTCAAACAGGAACAGGAGTGTGCTAGCGAAGACCGTAAGCTGAGAAAGAATTAGAAAAAGAGGAGCACACTACTTTTTTGGGAAACTTCGGGATACATTTAAAATGTATTTAGGTATGTAGGAGAAAAATTAGGCAGGCAAAGCGGACAAATGGCCACTTCTGTGGAGAGAATAAAAAGCATTTAAAAATATATTAATGGTAAGAGGGCAAAAGAAACCACCCTTCTTTACAAATTGGACTTACGAAATGGTAGTAAGAAAACTATTAATCTGGCCCCATCCACGGAAGAGACGGATGGAGGAACCGACAGTCAGCCTGACCTCAGTGCCAGGGGTGACCTGACCCTGGAACTGCACGCAGGATGGCCAAGGAGCGGTCAGCCAGCATGGATTTAGGAGGGCGAGGTTCTCTCCAGCCTGATCTCAGCTACGATCCCAGCGCGACCAGAGCACAGTGAGATGAGTGAGAGAGAGGCTGCTTGTAGTTATAGTCTAGCCTGGGCACTCAGCAAGGCGTCCCCACCTTTATTTAAGTG
>JAWKAJ010000323.1:0-17537 GCA_033816785.1 Picus viridis
GATCAAGAAAAGCCTACCTGTTTTTCCCAACAGGTCATGGCCCCTGACCCTTAATGAATAGGACAGGACAGGACAGGACAGGACAGGACAGGACAGGACAGAATAGAATAGAATAGAATAGAATAGAATAGAATAGAATAGAATAGAATAGAATAGAATAGAATAGAATAGAATAGAATAGAATAGAATAGAATAGAATAGACCAGACCAGACCAGACCAGACCAGACCAGACCAGACCAGGTTGGAAAAGACCTTCAAGATCATTGAGTCCAACCTATCACCCAACACTGTCTAATCAATAAACCATGGCACCAAGCATTCCTTAAGTCTCCTAAATACCTCCAGTGATGGTGACTCCACCACCTCCCTAGACGGCACATCTCAATGGGCAATCACTCTCTCTGTGTGGGATTTCTTCCTAACACCCAGTCTAGACACTCCCCTGGCACAGCTTGAAGGCTGTCCCTATGTGTCCTCAATGGTGGTGTTTGAGCACAGGCTGCCTGGTTTAGTTGATTGGAGCAAGTGTTGGGTGATAGGTTGGACTCAATGATCTTGAAGGTCTTTTCAGCAACCTGGTCTGGTGTCTGGTCTGGTCTGGTCTAGGTTCTTCTATTCTATTCTATTCACATTCTATTCTATTCTATTCTATTCTATTCTATTCTATTCCTATTTCTATTCTAATTCTATTCTATTCTATTCTATTCTATACAACTACCATTCTATTCTATCCTGTCCTGTCCTGTCCTGATCCTGTCACTGTCCTGTCCTATTCATAAGGGTCAGGGGCCATGACCTGCTGACGGAAAAAACTAGGTACAGGCCTGCTGATCTGGAGAAGAGGTGACAAAGGGATCAGGAGAATGACTACAGAGTGTTGGTGAAGGTTTTTTCTTTAAGAAAAAATCATTTTAGAAGAGAAATTCCATGAAAAGGGTGAAAGGAGGTGCAAGAAGACCACTCCAGTCCAACGCATGAGTGCAGTTGTATGAAAAGGTCTTTGGAGGACGATGTTCAGTCAGGCAAGAAGAAATACACCCTGAGAAGTCACTGAGGCACACTGAGCTCCCACCGCCCCACCCTTGAATGGGTGCAAAGCCAAGCCAGACTTACTACATGGAGGCGAATGTTTGGCAGCTACAACAGCACTGAAGTAACAGCATGAAAAGGTGCTGCCCAAACTTAAAATCACAGAATCATAGAATTGTCGGGGTTGGAAGGGACCACAAGGATCCGGCTAGCTCCAACCCCCCTGCCATGGGCAGGGACACCCCACACTAGATCAGGCTGGCCAGAGCCTCGTCCAGCCTGGGCTTAAACACTTCCAGGGACGGGGCCTCAACCACCTCCCTGGACAACCCATTCCAGGGCTTCACCACTCTCATGGGGAAGAACTTCCTTCCTCACATCCAGCCTGAATCTCCCCACCTCCAGCTTCATTCCATTCCCCCTAGTCCTATCACTACCTGAGATCTGAGAGTCCCTCCCCAGCCCTCCTGTAGCCCCCTTCAGATACTGGGAAGGCCACAATGAGAGTCACCTGCGGAGCCTTCTCTTCTCAGACTGAACAGCCCCAACTCCTTCCAGTCTGTCCTCATAGGAGGAGGTGCTCCAGCCCTCTGCTCATCCTCGTGGCCCATCTCTGGACACCTTCCAGCACCTCCATATCCCTCTTGTAATAGGGGCTCCAGAGACTGGAGGCAGTACTCCAGGTGGAATCTCTACCAGAGCTGAGTGGGGGAGAATCACACTCCCTTGCCCTGCTGGGATTGATGCTGTGACTTGTCCAAGGGCACAAAAGTACTACTGCATATGAGAACCAGACTGAGGGGCTCCTGGCCCCTAGTCCCACATGCAAGACTTAGGTCAGCTTTTCCAGGCTCCTGCTTGCTTTAGAAGTTAGCTCGTTGACCAGGGGAGGGAACTCAGACTTCAGGAATCCAGTAATAATTCCACGGACTCTGAGTATTTCCAGACACGGGCCTGAACAAACCAGCCTACCGGGATGACTAATGTCAAAAAGGATTAGCTTAGGCAAGAAGCCCCGCAGACAAAGCCAAAAGTCTCTTCCAATCACACACGCAATGCAGCAACGGCTCAAACGCGCAATATGTGTGGATGTCAGAACGTGGCTGCTGCAGTCCCCCTGGGGAGTTGGTTAAATCTGCCATCTTTTGCAAGAGATGAAGCGTTATCATGCCCGGAGGAAGCTGACTGACATGCCAGCATACTCATGAAAGTCAAACAAGGAGCCCAGTCGCCCTGGAAGAAGAAAGAGGGAATAAAGGCCTCATGCTAGTCGAACTGACAGACTGATGGCTAACATTACCTGCAAGGCTATCTTTAAGGCTCACTGATAAATGCTGATATATAATTTGCTATGCCAAAAAGTCTGAAAGGATTCCAGACCTTGAATGGACTGTTTCCTGCAGAGACCAGTCTGACCGGGACCCTCATCCATGGCCCTGTGAGGCTGATTCCAATCCGTCTGATTCCCTGCCATAAGACCCGCCAGAGCTTCATCCTTCCCTCTCCTACGCCATACCGCTCAGAAGTGACTTGAGACACAAGGAATTCTCACCAAAGAAGTGTTGAGATGTTGGTATGGGAGGGCGGAAAAATGGGTTTTCTTCTTGCCAAGATTAAGTAATTTGTTGTTTTTTTTTCCTCAGGAAAGTGTTCACCCTGTTTCTCTATTAATTGTCCAGGGAGATGTCCGGCGAGCGCGAAGTTGGTGGGGTTTGGAACACAAGCCCTATGAGGAGAGGCTGCAGGGAGCATGGGGTTGCTTAGCTACTGGAGAGAGGAAGGCTGAAGGGTGACCTTATTGCTCCCTGCAGCTCCCTGAAGGGAGGTTTGCTCCAGACTTGGAAGAGAGTTGGCCTCTTCTCCCAGGCCGGCTCCAGCCACCAGATACAAGAGGACTACAGTCTCGAGGCTAGCGCCATGTGGACGAGAGTTTAAGCTGGATGTTGCCGAGGAGAGAAAGTTCTACACCAGAGTGGTTGCCCATTGGAATGGGCTGCCCGAGGGAGGTGGTGGAGTCACCTTCGACCAGGGGTGTTCAGGAAGAGGACTTAATGGGGTGCTTGGTGCCATGGTTTAGTTGTTTAGGTTGGTTGGATTGGTTGATGAGGATTGGACATGATGATCTTGAAGGTCTCTTTCAACCTGGTGTATGTGTATTTGTATTGTAATTGCAATGCAAAATATGCCTCGGGTTTACAAAATGCCTCTTAATGATCATGGCAAAAGGATTTGAAACTGAAAGTTTGTTCGTATAAGCCAAAAAAAATGGCAGAAAAAAAATCTGTTTAAGAAACTGAGAAATGTTCTGGATTCTTTCTGAACCTAGCAGGCAATGAATCTTGAAAATGATGAAAACCTACTTGGAAGTGTTTACCAACTGCTGTTTCAATTCGCTTCTACAATTGCTTCCATGAGGTCTGTAAGCTTCACAGAATCACAGGGTTGTCAGGGGTTGGAAGGAGACCTCAAGGATCATCCAGTTCCAACCCCCTGCGGCGGGCAGGCGACACTGCACCTCCCGGCAGGTTGCTCACAGCCACATCCAGCCTGGCCCTATAAACCCTCCGGGAGATGGGAGCTTCCGCCACCACCCTGGGCGACCTGTGCCAGTCTCGCGCCACCCTCATGGGGAAGAACTTCTTCCTAACATCCAATCTGAGATCTACCCATTTCTGAGTTTTTGCTCCGTTTGCTTCCTAGTCCTGTCCCTACCCTGTCTTGCCACAAAAAGTCCCTCCCCAGCTCTCCTGCTAGCCCCGCCCCTTCCAGCACTAGAAGGCCACGATTAGGTCCTCAGAAGTTTCTCTTCTCCAGACCTGACCAGCCCCCAAGTCCCTCAGCCTCGCTCCTCATAGGAGAGCAGCTCCAGCCCTCTGATCATCCGCATGGCCTCCTCTGCCTCCTGGACATGCTCCCAGCACCTCCAGATCCCGTCCGTATTAGGGGTCTCGAAAACTTCCAACTTACAGAGGCTTTTAGAATAGAAAAGAATTAACCAGATTGGAAGAGAGTCAACTTATCACCCAACACCATCTCATCAACTAAACCATGGCACCAAGCACCCCATCAAGTCTCTTCCTAAACACCTCCAGTGATGGTGGTTCCACCACCTCCCTGGAGCGACACATTCCAAAGGCCAATATCTCTCTCTGATGAAGAACCTATCTTCCTAACATGCAGCCCTAAACCATCCCTGGCACAGCCGGGGACTGTGTCCTCTTCGTTCTGGTGCTGCTTGCCTGGGAGAAAGAGACCAACCCCTGCCCTGGCTACAACCTCCTTCAGGGAGTTGCAGAGGGCAAGAAGGTCTCCCTGAGCACTCCTTTTCTCTAGGCCCTAGCAACCCCCAGCTCCCTCATCCTCTCACTCGCAGGGCTGTGCTCCAGACCCCTCCCCAGCTTTGTTGCTCTGCTCCTGGATTAGATGGTGTTGGGTGATAAGGTCGGACTTGATGGTCTTGAAGTTCTTTTCCAACCTGAGTAAATTCTGAATTCAGCCCTAAGAATTATCTCTAGTCCTGATTACTTTGGGCATCAATCTGTTTGCTTTGCTTGCTCTTCGGGCAAGTATCATGTATCTTCACACTGATCTATTCTCATCTTCCCTTCACTCTCTCTAGATAATGGGATTTTTGTACTGAAGCAATTCTAATGCCAGCAAGTTTCTTCAGTATACTCTTCCCTCGCGTGTCCATTAGGTGCAGATCAGAAGGCAATGCTTTGATAGCATCCAGAAGGTCACACTATTTACTAAGATGCTATTTGGAGTATCCTATTTTGGAGAATAAACATGTATGTATCTGATGAAGAGCAGCTGAAGGAGCTGTGGAGATAGTGGTAGTTTGGAAAAGAGGAGGCTGAGGGGAGACCCTCCTGGAACTCTCTAAAGTTTAAGGAGGGCAGTGAGACACTTGAACATGTCCAGAGGAGAGGGCAACAGGGCTGGGGTGAGGCCCCTTGAGCACAAACCCTACAGAGGGAGAGGCTGAGGGAGCTGGGGTTGTATTTAGCCTGGAGAGAGAGGAGGCTCAGGAGACCTTACTTGCTACTCTACAACCACGCTGAGAGAGAGGTTTGTAGCCAGACAGGGAGTTGGTCTCTTCTCCCCGGGCAAGCCGGCAGCCTCAGAACAAGAGGACACAGTCTCAAGCCGTGCCAGGGGAGGTTTAGGCTCGAGGTTGAGGAGAAAGTTCTTCACAGAGAGAGTTGTTAGCCCCGACTGGACTGTGCTGCCCCGGGAGGTGGTGGAGTCACCATCTCTGGAGGTGTTCAAGGGTTGAGATGTGGTACTTCATGCCGCCAGCCCAAGTCATGAGTGTGTCTGTGGTGTCTGAGGTCGGACCTGATCTTTGAGGTCTCTCCAACCTTGCTGATTCTGTGATTCCTACGGCCACCTGAAAGGACTGATTGTGGAGAGAGTGCTGCTGGTCTCTTCTCCCAGGTGAATTAGTTGTCGGAGTCAAGAGGGAATGGCCTCAAGCGTGCCCACTGGAGTTTAGACTGAACACTAGGAAACTTTTTTCAGGACAAGAGGAGGTCAGGGATTGGAATGTGCCTTTCCCAGGGAGGTGGTGGAGTCCCCACACCTGGCTGATGTTTCCAAGGTCAGATTTGGATGTGGTGCTGGGGATGTGGTTTAGGGGTGACCCTTGCAGGTAGGGTTCTGGGTTGGCCCCTTGGTGATCCTGAAGCTCTTCTCCCAACCTGAGAGCTCACATGTGATCTATCATGGTATCAGCCATAGTATCAGTCGGGGTTGGAAGGGTTCCACAAGGATCACATAGTTCCAACCCCCTGCCACAGGCTGGGACAACCCTGCACTAGGTCAGGCTGGCCAGAGCCTCATCCAGCCACGGTCTTAAACGCCTCCAGGGACAGAGGCCTCAGCCACCTCCCTGGACCAACCCGTTCAGAGAGTTCTGCTCTCTCATGGTGAAGAGACTTCTCCTCATGTCCATACGAATCCTCCCCATCTCCAGCTTCATTCCATTCCCCCTAGTCCCTATCGCTACCTGAAATAGCCTGAGAGTCTGTGCAGAAGAACAGTTAGGGTTTTCCACAGTTTGAAATTAGTTCTTTATTGAATTATAAGAATTACAGTGTCTGACTGACAACAATTGTTGCGCCCACTGCCTTTATAATCTGAGGAGCAGTCAGAATAATTCACTGTTGTGGCTTAGGAAGAGCTATCCAGAGCACAGAGAGGTCCTCCGGAGAGGACCGGACGGTCCATCCATCCAAGGGGGATGGCACCAAGAGGTTAGGGTATTCCATCCCATAATATTGCATCTTTATCTTCTATATATACACTGACTTCAGAGTCAATCACTGCTTTTTAACTTCTCTCTCTCTTCTCCCGGCTGGTCCCATGTGAAGTGGATGAAAGTTTAACTAAGCACAAAGCAGCTTCAGCTGGATGCAAAATGGAAGCTGTGTTTACACACCAAAACCTACACTCTACAATGGAACACAATGGAGATGTACAAAACACACAGGATCTACAATATTATACAGGCATTTACAATCAGAAATCAGCTGGACTGTCTCCCCTCCCCACCCCCCAAGCCTCCCAGACCCCCGCTGTACCAAGAGAGAAGAAGCTGGAGGTAGCCAGGTGGGGGTTGGTCCTCCTGCTCCCAGGCAGACCAGCACCAGAGCAAGAGGACACAGTCTCCAAGGTGCACCGCGGGAGGTTTAGAGTTCAGGTCAGGAGAAACTTCTTCACAGAAGAAGTTGTTAGCTTCAGTGGATATGTGCTGCCCAGGGAGGTGGTGGAGTCACCAGTCCCTGGAGGATGTTCAAGAGGGGACTGGATGTGGCACTTGGTCGCCATGGTTTAACGAGTCATGAGGTGTTGGGGTGACAAGGTTGGAGCGCGATGATCTTTGAGGTCTTTTCCAACGCTTATTGATTCTATTAAAGCAGTGTTGAGATCTTATCTCAAGGTCAGAAGCCTTTATCTTCAACCTGCAGAGCAGCCAGGTACTCAGAGAGAAAAGGATTGTAGATGGATGTAAAATGTGTAAGATGTTGATAGAACACTTGCTTCTATACCAGACTGATCTGCCCAATGAAATTCCTTTAGAATAGTCTTTTGTTTTGCTTTTACACCCAAAAGTGAATTATTTGCATTTTTCTACTCAAAATTTGCAGCTAGAAGCTGCACCAGGGGAGGCTTAGGCTGGATGTTGAGGTAGAAGTTCTTTCCCAGAAAGGAGGGATTGGCCATCGGAATGTGCTGCCCAGGCAGGTGGTGGAGTCACCACCCCTAGGCGAATGTTCAGAGGGGACTGGATGAGGCACGCTGGTGCCATGGTTTAGTTGATGAGATGGTGTTGGAGTCCGACCAAGGTCGGACTCTATCTCAAAGGCGCTTTTCCAGCCTGGTTAGTTCCTAATTCTGTTTTCTACCGTGGTGTGAGCAAAGTGTGCTTCACGCTGTGAAGCTTCAGAGAGACTCTGGCCAGCGTGATCCAGGTGTAGGGTTGTCCCTGCCCATGGCAGGGTTGGAACTAGATGATCCTTGTGGTCCTTCCAACCCTGACTGATTCTATGATTCCATGCATGGTCAAATAAGGCTGAGTGTCATGTGGTGTCAATCTGGCCAAACCTGACCAATACTGTGGTGCTTGTTGCAGCTTGGTTACTGCTACTCGATTCGGAAAGCATTACCCCAAGGAGTGTATTTGTCACACTGAGAGATGAGAATTTGGAAGCAAGATGAAATTGTGTGTACAAAAATAGACTAAATACAAAAAGCATAAAAAAGGCAGTAAACATGTACCAAATACGCTGACACATATTTACAGCTCAACAACAACAACACAACACCCACTTGCAAGAAATAACCCAGCTCTCGTCTGTCTTCCCCGTTTTGCAGACCCACAACCCGCTGGACATCAAAAGTCCAGAGGACTGTGTATAGATAAATTATTTCTATCCCGAGTTTACACTTACCAAGCCAAACAGAAAATCAGGCAGCCAGCAAGCAAGGTCAAAGGGACAGACAAAAAGAAGCAAGAAGCCAGGCAAGAAGGCCCAGGGAAACAGCTTCTGCTGCAAGTAGAAGGAATTCCTCCCAGGCCAATTGAATGAGCAAAACTTATCCTTCATTATTCTGTCCAGCCCCTAGACCCCACCACCACCATTCTGTCCAGCCTGCTCCACCACCACCACATTTGCACCCATCCCAGAACCAGGGCAAGAGCCTCAACCAGCCAAGATACCACCCAGAGGAGCTCAGCCCCAGCCAGCACCCGTGGATGATATTGCAGAGGTCATCAACAATCTCCCTACCTAGCCGGGGGCCACCAGGCCCCCGGCCTTTTCTGTCACCACCACCATCACCCAGTGTGCAGCAGGGGCACTCACCAGTGATCAGAGGAGGATCCTCAGCCCAGATGGGCTCAGCTTGGGGCTGCTGCCTCTCCTGGGGGGATTAAAAGGGGAGTGGGTGGGGAGGGCCAAGTGGCCACACCTGGGGTGGGAGGAGACATCCTCCCACACACACCTCCCTCCAACCAGAGCCCAGGTGCTCTGGGATTTGAGGGGAAAAAGGGGGAATATGGGGCAGGTGAGGGACTTCTTAGGGTTTCAGGTAATGGCAAGACTAGGGGGTTAGAAAAAAATAGAAATGAGTAGATTGAGACTGGATGTTAGGAAGAAACTCTTCCCCATGAGGGTGGTGAGAGACTGGCACAGGTTGCCCAGGGAGGTGGTGGAAGCCTCATCCCTGGAGGTTTTGAAGGCCAGGCTGGATGTGGCTGTGAGCAACCTGCTGTAGTGTGAGGTGTCCCTGCCCATGGCAGGGGTTGGAACTGGATGATCCATGAGGTCCACTCCAACCCAAACAAGTCTATGATTCTAAAACAATTTTGCAGTTTAGGCTGGATGTTAGGAAGAAATTCTTCCCAGCAAAAGAGAGATTGGCCACTGGAATGTGATGCCCAGGAGGTGGTGGAGTCACCATCACTGAAGGCATTTAGGAAGAGCCTGGATGGGGTGTTTGGTGCCATGGTTTAGTTGATGAGATGGTGTTGGGTGACAGGTTGGACTTGATGATCTTGAAGGTCTTTCCAACCTGGTTATTTCTGTGATTCTGTGATTCCAATCCTCTGAAAACCTTATTTACAAATAACAGCACAACACCCTTTGTACAAATAATCCATATCTCTCTCTTCCCCCTGTGCAGACCCACACTGCCCCAGACATATAAGCCCAGAGGGCTGTGTATAACTAAATTATCTCTATCCCACAGTTTACCTTACCAAACCCAAAGAGAAATCAGGCAGTCAAGCAAGCAAGGTCAAAGGAAGAGACAGAGAAGCAAGAAGCCAGGCAAGAGAGAGAGAGAGAGAGCCCAGGGGGAGGAAACAAGCTTGTGCTGCAAAGTAGAAGAAATTCTGCAGGCCAATTGGATGAGATAAACTTATTCTTCATTATTCTATACCAATTGGATGAGGGAGCTGGGGTTGTTTAGACTGGAGAAGAGGAGGCTCAGGGAGACCTTATTGCTCTCTACAACTACCTGAAGGGAGGTTGTAGCCAGGTGGGGGATTGGTCTCTTCTCCCAGGCAACCAGAGCAAGAGGACACAGTCTCAAGCTGTGCCAGGGGAGGTTTAGGCTGGATGTTAGGAAGAAATTCTTCCCAGCAAGAGAGATTAGCCATTGAATGTGCTGCCCAGGGAGGTGGTGGAGTCACCATCCTGGAGTTGTTTAAAAGAGCCTGGATGAGGCACTTGGTGCCATGGTTTAGTTGATGAGATGGTGTTGGGTGATGGGTTGGACTCGATGATCTCAAGGGTCTCTTCCAACCTGGTTAGCATTGTATCTTGTATTCTGTATCTTTCATCATTCTGTCCAGCCCCTAGACTCCAATCCTCTGGAAAACCTTATTTACACTTAAGCATTGCCCCAAAAGTGAACCACTACTGTAGCTCATTCATCCCTTGTCTCTGGAAATTCTGTGAGATCCTTGGGGCACCACTGAATGTACAAAAGGTTTTCCTGACATCTGGGTGAGTGTGTTTCCTTAAGAAGGTTCTTGGCATCCCCATGGAAGTAAATGAATCACCAGCTCCTCTGGCTGCTGCATAACCACTGATTGTTTTAGTGAACAAGAGAGTGAAAAAGAAGAGCCACATAAAAACCCTTGCATGCTATAAATGGCCAGGGTGTAATTCAGACCTGCCCATAAGCACATTCATTTACTCATTGGCCTTTGTGGAGAAGGAAAAAAGAGAAACTCAACTGAATAAATATAGCTTAGGGCTGAGCCCTTGAACCACCAATGACTTTTATTAACTTCTTTGCTTAAATTCCACTCACCTCTCTCCCCCCCCTTTTCCCCCTTGTTTTTCTTTTGGGCATGTGAGTTTTTCAAGTGCAGCATGAAACTCTTTGCTAACAAGGTGTGGTAATTTCAGGCTATGCCTTCAGAATTCAGCTGCAGATTTGGGGCAGAGAAGTAGAAAAATAGACATAAATCACCATTGGGTGCAAAAGGCAAACCAAAGATTGTTCAAACAAATCCATTGGAGAAATGTCTGGGGTAAAGGAGCTGTACCAGAACAGTTCTTCGCTTTTCATTGCTTTTCTCCTCTCCTCTCATCTTGGCTGTTCTGCTTTGTCTGGAGTCATCGAGATCGATAAGGTTGGAAAAGACCTCAGAGATCATCAAAGTCCAACCTGTTACCCAACACCTCATGACTACTAAACCATGGCTTCTGGCTGACCTTGAGATAAGCCTAACACTGCTTTTCTCTCAGCTTCTCTCTCTCTCTCTCGGTACAGGGGGTCTGGGAGGCTTGGAGGGTGGCAGTGAATGGGGGAGGAGTGGGGCAGTGGAGCAGCTTCCCTGGTCTTTTGACTGAACATGAGCCAGCAGTGTGCCCAGGTAGCATCCTGGCCTGTATCAGGAATAGTGTGGCCAGCAGGAGCAGTGAAGTCATTCTGCCCTGTACTCAGCTCTGGTTAGGCCACACCTTGAGTCCTGTGTCCAGTTCTGGGCCCCTCAGTTTAAGAAAGATGTTGAGATGCTGGAAGGTGTCCTGAGAAGGGCAACAAAGCTGGGGAGGGGTCTGGAGCACAGCCCTGTGAGGAGAGGCTGAGGGAGCTGGGGTTGCTTAGCCTAGAGAAGAGGAGGCTCAGGGAGACCTTCTTGCTGTCTATAACTACCTGAAGGGAGGTTGTAGCCAGGTGGGGGTTGGTCTCTTCTCCCAGGTAAGCAGCACCAGAACAAGAGGACACAGTCTCAAGCTGTGCCAGGGGAGGTTCAGACTGGATGTTATGAAGAAGTTCTCCATAGAAAGAGAGATTGGCCTTTGGAATGTGCTGCCCAGGGAAGTGGTGGAGCCACCATCCCTGGAGGTGTTTAGGAAGAGACTGGATGGGGTGCTTGGTGCCATGGTTTAGTTGATGAGATGGTGTTGGGTGATAGGTTGGACTCGATGATCTTTGAGGTCTTTTCCAGCCTGGTCTGGTCTATTCTATTCTATTCTATCCTATCCTATCCTATCCTATCCTATCCTATCTATCCTATCCTATCCTATCCTATCCTATCGTAAATCCTGTCTATTTTGTACCTATTCATTGCATTCCATTGTAGAGTGTAGTTTTTGCTTGTAAATACACCTTCATTTGCTTCTAACTGAGTTGGTCTGGCATAATAGTTAATGCTGGGGGAAACTTGAACCCCATGCACAAGGTGTGGTAGTTTCAGGCTATGCCTTTAAAATTTTTTTTTCACAGATCTTGAGCAGAAAGGTAGCAAAACGTAAATAAATTACTATTGGGTGTGAAAAGGAAAACTAAAGATTATTCTAAACAATTTCATCGGAGAGATATCTCCTATAAGACTGGTTGTACCTAAACAGTTCCTGGGCTTCTCATCTCTTCTCTGCTCACTTTGCTGCTCTGGAGAGATCCTAACTTGCTTCTGCTTGACCTTGCCTGCATTGTTTTGGTTAAGTCTAACAGCAGCTTTCTCTGCTCCTTTCTCTTCTCCCTTTTTGGACAGGAGGGTTGGGGGCAGAGAAAAGGGAAGGCGAGTAGCTTCCCCTTGCCTTTGACCAGGCAGGTTCTTGTGTTGTTTGTTAACTGTAAACCCCTGCAAATGTTGTAAACCCTGAATATTTTGTACCTATTCATGACATCCCATTGTAGAGTGTAGTTTTGGCTTGTAAATACAGCTTGCATTTCAGAATCACAGAATCAACAAGGGTGGAAGAGACCTCAAAGATCATCAAGTCCAACCTGTCCCCACAGACCTCATGACTAAACCATGGCAGGAAGTACCACATCCAATCCCCTCTTGAACACCTCCAGGGATGGTGACTCCACCACCTCCCTGGGCAGCACATTCCAATGGCCAATAACGTTCTCTGTGAAGAACTTTCTCCTCACCTCGAGCCCAAACATCCCCTGGTGCAGCTTGAGACTGTGTCCTCTTGTTCTGGTGCTGCTTGCCTGGGAGAAGAGACCAAGCCCTACCTGGCTATAACCACCCCTCAGGTAGTTGTAGAGAGCAAGAAGGTCTCCCCTGAGCCTCCTCTTCTCCAGGCTAAGCAACCCCAGCTCCCTCAGCCTCTCCTCACAGGGCTGTGCTCCAGACCTCTCCCCAGCCTCGCTGCCCTTCCCTGGACACATTCAAGTGTCTCAATGTCCTTCTTAAACTGAGGGGCCCAGAACTGGTCTGGCAAAGTTAATGGCGGGGGGGTAAGGGGGTGTGTGGAAATTTCAGCCCACCACATAAGGGGAAAGAGAACTAGGACTCTACAGAAATAAAAAGCATACCTTTTCCAGAGTCATTAAGAGCAACTTTTGGATATATATATATATATGGAACATAAAGCTTTATGAACCTAATCCATAATCTCTAGGTTCTCCACCTGATTTATGTGTTTACTTATGGCATTGTGTGTTTTCTCCTTCTGAAGGGCGCAGTCAGGTCTCTTACATCTCACTGAGACCTCTTTGACGTCAACCGAGCGGTGTGAATTTCAAGCGAGGACCACGAGCTCCTTAATACTCCACCTCCCTGGAGCCTCAGTTGCATGTGTGTTTTTTGGAAAAGCCTAGCCCTTTCGCTTTCTTTCACAGAAGTAAATGTGTCCCACAGCTTGTCACGGACTTTCCTGGAGCCTCTCCCAGGCCCTGATCCCATTATGCGCCGGTTGTGAGGTGCTAAGTGCCAGCAGCGCCCCGTGGATGTCCATGAGTCACCGCTGAGAGGTGTTGAGTACCTGCAACTCCTTCTGAAGCTAATGGAAAGAGCAGGTGCTCAGCGTTTCTCCAGAGGGTGGCCAAGAGAGATGGGGAATACCTGGATACTGGGAAAAAACAGCAAGCAGAGGGAGGCCCTGAAGGAAAGAAAATTTGCTGAGGTCCCCCCCCACATCTTGTTGCTTCATGAGTCCTCCTCCTGCCAAAGCAACAGGGAGCCTTTGTGCTCTGGGAGTCTGCGCTCCTGAAAAGCCTCCTGTGCTGCTGAAAGCCAGACTGCCCTCAGGAAGAGAGATTAAAAAGGCAGAGAGGCACCTGCCAGGAATCACCTTGGCAGGCAGGGGTATCGCCTGCCCTGCACCCCTGCACCCCCTGCATCTGTCTCAGGGCTCCCCCATGAAGAGCTTCCTGTGAAATGACTGGGGAGGGGTTGAAGATATTTTGAATCAGAGATGTATCTACCCACTTTTAGTTGACCAGAAAGCAATGGAGAAGCTGACTGTGTTCTTGAAATGGCCATTTCACTTCTACCAGCACAGCTGTGGTGGTTCACAGTACCCACAGGACATTAGAGGTTGGAAGGGACCTCCAGAGATCATCAAGTCCAAACCCCTGCCAAAGCATCATCACCCAGGGTAGTCCACACAGGAATGCATCCAGGTGGGTTTGGAAAGGCTCCAGAGAAGGAGTCTCCACAACTGGGCAGCCAGTTCCAGTGCTCTGTTTGGAGAAGAGAAGGCTCTGAGGAGACCTTCTTATGGCCTTCCAGTATCTGAAGGGGGCTACAAGAAAGCTGGGGAGGGACTTTATATGTCAGGGGGTGATAGGACTGGGGAGCTAGAGGAGGGGAGATTTAGATTAGATGTCAGGAAGAAGTTCTTCCCCATGAGGGTGGTGAGACACTGGCACAGGTTGCCCAGGGAGGTGGTGGAAACCTCATCCCTGGAATGTTTTAAGGCCAGGCTGGATGTGGCTCTGGGGAAGCTGCTCTAGTGTGAGGTGTCCCTGCCCATGTCAGGGGGGTTGGAACTAGATGATCCTTGAGGTCCCTTCCAACCCTAACAATTCTATGAGTCTGTGACTGATAATACAAATACTATTGCTTTCCTTCCTGTAGAACAGAACAAATGCCTCATCTTCAGGAACAATCCACTCCCCTGGCTGACATCAATGACTCAGACTTCTTCCTCATGGTTCATTTCCTTGAAAACCCAATTATTGCCTTGTAAAACAGAGCATCTCCTCCCATTATCCCTTTAGTGACAGGATCACAATCATCACAAATGCAGAGATCTCCTTTTAGTCCAGCTGAGTCCAGTTGGAGAACAACTGGCTTAGATCTGCCCTTACTATTAAGGGAGGAATGCCTTTATTTGTATAACATATGATGATTAGCTCCGATTATCTTGGCAGAGCCTTAAATAAACAGAGACTTTAGTGGCTGATTAAAGAAATAATGAGCTCTGAGTTATTTGTTTCATGTGAGTGGAATTTAGGGAAATTCCAGAGGTGAGCCAACCCCCAAGAACAGAATTCTACCCCTTCAGAAGGCATGTGTGTAGTTTCTCCAGTATCTACCCAGCCTTTCTCCTGTGCTGTAAACCAACACAGCTTTAAGTGGCATCGGTGAATCAACACCAGTGTACTCCAAATGAGGCTCAGACTCTGTTTTTCCTGCTTAAGAGTTCTGTTTGTTAAATGAGCTCTTGCCATGACTGTGCTTCCCAAAAGGACACAGCAATGTGTCCACACAGGTTTTGCTGCCACGCTGGGAAGCATTTTGGCTTCCTGAGGAAGAGACTCTACATTGAAACTTCACTATTACAGAATACAGAATTAACCAGGTTGGAAAATACCTTTCAAAGATCATTGAGTCCAACCTGTCACCCAACACCATCTAATCAACTAAACCATGGCACCAAGTGCCTCATCCAGGCTCTTTTAAACACCTCCAGGATGGTGACTCCACCACCTCCCTGGGCAGCACATTCCAATGGCCAATCTCTCTTGCTGGGAAGAATTTCTTCCTAACAGCCAGCCTAAACCTCCCCTGGCACAGCTTGAGACTGTGTCCTCTTCTTCTGGTGCTGGCTGCCTGGGAGAAGAGACCAACCCCCACCTGGCTACAACCTCCCTTCAGGAGTTGTAGAGAGCAAGAAGGTCTCCTCTGAGCCTCCTCTTCTCCAGGCTAAGCAACCCCAGCTCCCTCAGTCTCTCCTCACAGGGCTGTGCTCCAAACCCATCCCCAGATGCCAAACAGAAAGGGACCTGGGGGTGCTGATTGACAGCCAGCTGAACATGAGCCAGCAGTGTGCCCAGGTGGCCAAGAAGGCCAATGGCATCCTGGCTTGCGTCAGAAATAGTGTGGCCAGCAGGAGCAGGGAAGTCATTCTGCCGTGTCCTCACACACCTTGAGTCCTGTGTCCAGTTCTGGGCCCCTCAGTTTAGGGAAAGATGTTGAGTTGCTGGAAGGTGTCCAGAGAAGGGCAAAAAAGCTGGGAGGGGTCTGGAGCACAGCCCTGTGAGGAGAGGCTGAGGGAGCTGGGGTTGCTTAGCCTGGAGAAGAGGAGGCTCAAGGAGACTCTATTGCTGTCTATAACTACCTGAAGGGAGGTTGTAGCCAGGTGGGGGTTGGTCTCTTCTCCCAGGCAACAAGCACCAGAACAAGAGGACACAGTCTCAGACTGTGCCAGGGGAGGTTTAGGCTGGAGGTGAGGAGAAAGTTCTTCCCAGAAAGGGAGATTGGCCACTGGAATGTGCTGCCCAGGGAGGTGGTGGAGTCACCATCACTGGAGGTATTCAAGAGGGGATTGGATGTGGCACTTAGAGCCATATTTAGTAGTCATGAGGTGTTGGGTGACAGGTTGGACTTGATGATCTTTTTGAGGTCTTTTCCAACCTTGTTGATTCTATGATTCTGTGTATTGCAGGTGCTCAGTGGGAGATTCCAACTTGCTCAGCAGGACCAGTAGACGACAGCCACAAACTCTGCTCTGGCTACTGCAGACAGGGTCTCACTCAATGTGCTGCCATTGAGACAGAAAGGAAATGAGGTTTGCTTCTGCTTCATGACCATGGAGAGAAGAGTGCAGCAGTTAGGGACTGGTGGGATAAGCCCCCTCTTCTCTCCATCTCCAGGCCAGAGCCACCAAACAAAGGGTGCTGTCCAAAGAAAAGGAAAGGCAGTCTCCACCCCTTCAGCTGGGGACCGGCTCCAGGTGGCTCAGAAATGCTAACAGCATATACCCTCACTTCTGTCTTTCTCATTCCTGTTTCTACTAACCTCACACACACACACACAAAAATGCTATTTTTAACCTCTAAAAATAAGTGAGTAGGGGTTTGTAACCTTTTTTTTCCCCCTCATTGGCTAAAAGCTGTGGCAAAATGATCAATATATTGACTAGAGTTTGGCTCCCCAAACATGTTGAAATATTTGTGTGAGGTTTGCATTGGGACCCAGCAAAGTGCTGTAGAGGTTGATGCAAGTGATACAGTGGTTGCCACGGCACTGCAAAATGTTGGGGTCTGCTGACTGGCCCCAGCACACCTCGATGCACAAAGCACTTCTTATACCCAGCCCCAAGCAGCCCAACCTCATGGTAACGAAGGCTGAGAGCTCATTTCGCCCATTGTGTGGTCTGGATGATCAGGTAGTGAGGTGGATTGGGAACTGGTTGAAGAGAAGGAGTCAAAGAGTTGTGGTCAATGGGATGGAGTCTAGTTAGAATAGAATAGAATAGAATAGAATAGAATAGAATAGAATAGAATAGAATAGAATAGAATAGGCCAGGTGGGAAAAGACCTTTGAGACCATCAAGCCCAACCTATCACCCAACACCATCTAATCAACTAAACCATGGCACCAAGCACCTCATCCAGTCTCTTCCTAAACACCTCCAGGGATGGTGACCACCACCTCCCTGGGCAGCACATTCCAATGGCCAATCTCTCTTCTATGAAGAAATTCTTCCTAACATCCAGCATAAACCTCCCCTGGCACAGCTTGAGACTGTGTCTTTTTGTTCCTTTACCATAAGGAGCATGGGACCAGGGCTGGGAGGAACCATGAATAATCCTTTTGCCCCCTATCCTCTTGACTTCATCTCACCAAAGTGGCCAAGGACCAGGGTTCAAATTATATTCTCCCTCAGTCAAAACTTCCACCAATTTGATCATGATTTTCACAAGCAAGGAATAAATATGGAGCAGGGACTGTGGGGATTTGAGCTATAAAAGTAAGAGCTGGAGAAGCTGAGACTAAATCAAAATTTCTGGAAGCACG
>JAWKAJ010000324.1:0-17523 GCA_033816785.1 Picus viridis
TTTAACAGCAAGGTAGGAGTCCAGGATGAGTGGCCTCCTGAGCTGGGTAGTAGGGTTGGGGAGCAGTGTAGTACCCCAGAAATCCATGAGGAATTAGTTCGGGACCTGCTGAGCCACTTGGACATCCACAAGTCCATGGGACTGGATGGGATCCATCCTAGGGTGCTGAGAGAGCTGGCAGATGAGCTGGCCAAGCCGCTCTCCATCATTTTCCTCCAGTCCTGGCTCACTGGAGAGGTCCCAGATGACTGGAAACTGGCCAATGTGGTCCCCATCCACAAGAAGGGACGGATGCAGGAACCCGGAAACTACAGGCCAGTCAGCCTGACCTCAGTGCCAGGGAAAGTGATGGAACAGATTATCCTGGCGGCAATAACTGCACACCTGCAGGATGGCCAAGGGCTCAGGTCCAGCCAACATGGATTTAGGAAGGGCAGGTCCTGCCTCTCCAACCTGATCTCCTTCTATGATCAGGTGACCCGTCTGGTGGACGTGGGGAGGCCTGTGGATGTGGTCTACCTGGACTTCAGCAAGGCCTTTGACACCGTCCCCACAGTAAACTGCTGGCTAAGTTGTCAGCTCATGGTTTGGACAGTAACACTCTGCGCTGGGTTAGGAACTGGCTGGAGGGCCGAGCCCAGAGAGTGGTGGTGAATGGTGCCACATCCAGCTGGCGGCCTGTCACCAGTGGTGTCCCCCAGGGATCAGTGCTGGGCCCCATCCTCTTTAACATCTTCATTGATGATATGGATGAGGGAATTGAGTCAGTCATCAGCAAGTTTGCAGATGACACCAAGTTGGGAGTAGATGTTAGTCAGTTAGAGGGTAGAAAGGCTCTGCAGAGGGA
Source organism: Picus viridis (assembly GCA_033816785.1). Lineage (NCBI taxonomy): Eukaryota > Metazoa > Chordata > Aves > Piciformes > Picidae > Picus > Picus viridis. The sequence continues at coordinate 848 of JAWKAJ010000324.1, forward strand.
CCTCGACCGACTGGACAGATGGGCGGAGTCCAATGGGATGACATTCAACAAGTCCAAGTGCCGGGTGCTGCACTTTGGCCACAGCAACCCCATGCAGAGCTACAGGCTGGGGTCAGAGTGGCTGGAGAGCTGCCAAACAGAGAGGGACCTGGGGGTGCTGATCGACACCCGCCTAAACATGAGCCAGCAGTGTGCCCAGGTGGCCAAGAGGGCCAATGGCATCCTGGCCTGTATTAAGAATAGTGTGGCCAGCAGGAGCAGGGAGGTCATTGTGCCCCTGTACTCTGCATTGGTTAGGCCACACCTTGAGTCCTGTGTCCAGTTCTGGGCCCCTCAGTTTAAGAAGGACATCAAGACACTTGAACATGTCCAGAGGAGGGCAACAAGGCTGGTGAGAGGCCTTGAGCACAAGCCCTATGAGGAGAGGCTGAGGGAGCTGGGGTTGTTTAGACTGGAGAAGAGAAGGACCAGGGGTGACCTCATTGCCCTCTACAACTACCTGAAGGGTGGTTGTGAACAGGAGGGGGTTGGTCTCTTCTCCCAGGCAACCAGCACCAGAACAAGAGGACACAGTCTCAAGCTGTGCCAGGGGAGGTTTAGACTCGAGGTGAGGAGGAAGTTCTTCACTGAGCGAGTCATTCGTCATTGGAATGGGCTGCCCGGGGAGGTGGTGGAGTCGCCGTCCCTGGAGGTGTTCAAGAGGAGACTGGACATGGCACTTGGTGCCATGGTCTAGTTGTGAGGTCTGTTGGGACGGGTTGGACTTGATGATCCTTGGGGTCTCTTCCAACCTTGGTTATACTGTGATACTGTGATACTGTGATACTGGGTGCACCAACTGCCCTGAGAACCCTCAGGAAGGGCTGGAGGGGGGAGGGCATCCACTGGAATTCCAATACCTGATAATACCTCTTGGACATGCTGAGAATCACAGAATTGTCAGGGTTGGAAGGGACCTCAAGGATCATCCAGCTCCAGCCCCCTGCCATGGGCAGGGACACCTCACACCAGATCAGGCTGCTCAGAGTCACATCCAGCCTGACCTTAAAATCCTCCAGGGATGAGACTTCCACCACCTCCCTGGGCAAACTGTGCCAGTGTCTCTCCACCCTCATGGGGAAGAACTTCTTCCTAACATTCAAACTGAATCTCCCCAATTCCAGTTTTGCTCCATCCCCCCCCTGTCCTATCCCTACCCAACACCCTAAAAAGTCCCTCCCCAGCTTTCTTGTAGCCTCCTTTTGTTACTGGAAGGCCACAAGAAGGAAGCCTTGGAGCCTTCTCTTCTCCAGACTGAACAATGCCAACTCCCTCAGTCTGTCCTCATAGCAGAGCAGCTCCTGCCCTCTGCTCATCCTCATGGCCCTTCTCTGGACACCTTCCAGCACCTCCAGATTCTTCCTGTAATAGATGCTCCAGAACTGGACACAGTGCTCCAGGTGTTTTCTCACCAGGGTGGAGGAGAGTGGGAGAATCACCTCCCTGGCCCTGCTGACCACGTTTCTCTTGCTGCAGCCCAGGATACAATTGGCTCTCTGGGCTGCAAGTGCACACTGGTGGCTCCTGGTGAGCTTGTGGATGAACACTTCCCTTAAGGCTAATCCAGAATTAGAAGCACAGGATGGGGATGGAAGAGGCTCCTGATCCAAAGAAGAGAGATTCCAAAGGTGTCCAGAGATGCAACCTAACTGAACAGCAAACATTGACTGCCTGAAGTCAAGTCCCCTTTGTGGGAAAAACACTCAGGCTGTGCATCCATCCAGGCTGTCACCATCCCATAATAAGGAACAAACACACAGGGTGGGCAGCACCAGGAGGAAAGGGAAAGTCTTGGAGATGTGGCAGTAAAGGCAGGGAAAGATTAGCCCTCAGCTGGTCAGGAATCTGTGCCCCTGGGGCAGTGCTCCCAAATACAACTGTGGCTGATCAGGGAGAGACTCCAAGTTGGGCCTAAGGAGATGTGAAATGGCCCAAATGAAACAATGCTGCAAAGGAAAGGGCCTCTGCTTGGCACAGCTTTGCCTGATGCTTTCTGCCTTGCTCAGGAGAAAGGGAAGCAGAAGAGGCCATGCTGAAGATCTCTGCTCTCCCAGGCCTCTGGAACAGGACTGCAGGTGCAGGATCAGCTTCCCAGGGAAACAGGTTGCAGAAATAGCTGCTGAGGAGGGAATGGCTCCAGGCATGGCCTTTGCCTCAGAAGGAGGAGTGGGCACAGCACTGAACACAAGCTGTTGTGTTTCCATGGATCAGAGAGGAAGGACATCCACAGACATGGGTGTGAGATGGGAACAGAGCAGGATTGTGCAGGAAGGAGGAGCCAGCACAAGTTCTGCACCAGGAGGGTAGTGGAACACGGCAACAGGTTGCCCAGGGAGGGGGTTGGGGTCCCATCCCTGGAGATATTCAAGGTGAGGCTTGACAGGACTCTGGGCAACCTGATCTAGTTGAGGCTGTCCCTGGGAAGGTTGGACAAGATAACCTTTGGAGGTCCCTTCCAGCCCAGCCCATTCTATGAGCAGTGAGATATGGGAACCAAGCAGACTCTGCATGAAGGACAAAAGGAAGACGCCAGCTGGGGCTTCTCAGAGCTCTGGGCCTGGCTATGGTTGTGGATTCCTGCCTGGGGCTTCAGTCTCCAGAAGTCGGTTGGAGCACTAACCCTGAGCTTGTTCCCCTTTGTTTGCATGGCTGCTCTAGTGCAGGGCATGTGTGAGTGCTGGTCTGCTTCAGGGAGCAGAACAGGGGACAGCAAGGACCTCTCTGGGAAGAGCTGGGGCAAATGTCACCTTCAAGAGCAGGCCCTAAGCCTCTGTATTCTCCTAAGCTGCCATTTCAAGGACCAGGCCTAAGGCCTGTCTGCATTTCATAGAGCAATACTGAGCAAGAGATTACTGAGGTTCTTTTCCCTATTCCAAATGCCCTGGGATGGAGCAGACCCTGCACTCAGGGAAGAAGGCCAACTGCAGCTGGGCTGTGGCAGGAGGAGTGTGGCCACCTGGACACAGGAGTTGTCCTCCTCTGGACTCAGCACTGCTGTGGCCACATCTGGATTCCTGGTGCCTGGGTGCAGAGTTCTTCAGTCAGAAGGAGAAGCAAGGAACTGGGAGGCTGCAGAGGAGATCTGGCACGATGGGGGTTGACATCTCTGTGGAGAGGCTGAGGGACCTGGGCTGCATGACCCTGCTGAATGGAGGCTCAGGGCACTGCCAAAGCAGTGTGCACATGGCTGAAGGGTGGTTTCAGAGAGGATGGAGCTCTCCTGGGGAGTGGGGAGAGACTAAAATCTCCACTCAGTGCAGCTTAGAAGGCTCAGAGTGGAGATGAGGCCAAAGAAATGTCTCTCAAAGGGCAGAGCTGCTATGCATGAGGCCATCCGGAGGGGTCAGGAAATGGCAGGGAGAGCTGAGACAGCTGAGGGAAGGGATGGAAATGGCAGGGGGAGAGCTGGGAGGGGAAGCAGGATTGGTATCAGCAGCCTGAAGGGAAAGAGCTGCAGGCATGGGACAGTGTAGGAGAGGCTGCAGTAGGGGTGGCCAAGGGCTCTGGCAAGGCTGAGAGGCCCAACAGGACCAAGGTCTTTGTGCCCTTGGCTCTGGCACTTGCCTCTGCCACCAAGGCCTGGGAGGAGAAACTTGGCTTTGAGGCTTTGAGGTTCTTCTGTTCCCAGGGCAGTGGTCAGGGCTTGGCCTTTCTGCTTCCTACACCAAAGGCAAGTTTTTCTGCCCTGCACTTTGCCTTTGTCTCCCTGCAATCCTGGCCTCTAACAAGCTGCTCTAAGGAGTCCCTGGGGAGCCTTTGTCAGGAACAAGCCTCAGGGAGGCCAATCAGTGCTTCAAGGGACTTGGGAGTTTTCTTCTGACTTGGACTTGTTGAGAGGCTTCTTGGCAGTCCCTTGGCAGAGTCTCCTGGCAGTACCAAAGGATGATGGAATCAGCCCCAAATACTCCATGGGGCTCATTAAATACTGCAACTCTAATTGCTGCCAAGGTTTCTGCAGCTAATTGCAGAGACACAAAGTATCTGATAAAAATTATTTTTAAAGGTACAATTCATTCCTTTTCAGCAGGAGTTGTCTCTTTGCAAGCAAACCACAGCAATCCTGTCAAGGTCCTACCCTGCTCACTGCTCATCCTCACTCCCCACTGCCCCCAGCAGAGCCCTGAGCCACAGGTGAGGGACAGGATCTGCCTTGCCAGGGACTGGGGGTCAGGCCTTGGCCCTTGGGATCAATGAAACCCCTCCAGGTTTGCTCAGCAGCAGAGCCACCTTGAGCTGCTTGTCCTGACCTGTCAGCACTGCCTCAGGTCTCTGCTCTCACCACGGCCTGGAGATGCTTCAGTGCCTCCAGTGAAGCTTCCCTTGCATCCACTGTCTCCTTCTGCTCTAAGCAGCCCCTGGGGACCCTTTCCCAGTATGCTTCACTGGGACCCATTAAGGGTAGAAGAAAGTTCAGAGTTTGAATCTGACTTTGACTTCTGTAGAGGTTTCATCAGCTTCCTCTCAGTCCCTGAGGTTTACAGGGCAACAAAAGCCACCAGAGGAGTCATAAAAATGCCCTGTTCTGGTCCTCTGCTGCCCTATTGGGCCAGGCTCCTGGGCTGGAAGGTGCTGCTGGCAAGCAGGCAGCGCTGCAGGAGAGAGCTCTGGCCAGGAGCAGCTCCTCTGCACAGCACAACAGGGCTGAGGACACTGCCAGAGGATCTCAGGGAGATGAGGAAGGCAGAAACAGCTTCAAGACTGGCAGGACTGGGAGGGTGACTGAGAGCTCACTGGAGGAGAAGTCACTGCAGTCCCTGACACAGTGAGGCTGTGGGTGCAGGACACTGCAGCTGTAGCTCCTGGAGGCATCTCCATCTCAGCTACTCATGCTCAGCTGAAGGCTCCTGGAGTGTGCACACAGAAGGAGGACCAAAGCCCTTCAGTTCCATCCTGTGAGCAGCAGTGAGCAGAGCTGGGGAAGGAGAAGACTTCACCCCCAGCCCCTCTGCCTTTCCCTCTTCCCTTCACTATCTCTGCAGCACTGCAGGCCTGCTCCCTGGTTCTCCACCTCTCCATGGGACTCTTGTTCCCTGGGATTGGGCTGTTGGTCACTTTCTGTTCTGATGCACAAAGACAGTTCTGGGTCCCTACTGCATTTAAAGCTGTGATGAACCATCACTGGTTGGCAGTGGTGGGGAATGAACTGATCCATTCCTCCTGCAGCTCAGGGACAGGGATTACAGTGAGGCTGAGAGAATTGTGCCCTAACTTGTCACTGCCTTTCCCTCCTTGCACAGGTCTCCATGGCCAGAGGCAGCAGATGGCCAACAGCAGCTCCATCAGCCACTTCCTCCTCCTGCCATTCCCAGGCTTAAGGCAGCTGCAGCTCCTGCACTTCTGCCTCTTCCTGGCCATCTACCTGGCTGCCCTGCTGGGCAATGGCCTCATCATCACCACCATAGCCTGGCACCACCACCTCCACACCCCCATGTACTTCTTCCTCCTCAACCTCGCCCTCCTTGACCTGGGTACCATCTCCACCACTGTGCCAAAATCCATGGACAACTCCCTGAGGAACACCAGGAACATCTCCTATGCAGGATGTGTTGCTCAGGTATTTTTCTTTTTCTTTCTGCTTTCAGCAGAGTATTTTCTCCTCACCACCATGTCCTACGATCGCTACGTTGCCATCTGCAGACCCCTGCACTATGAGACCCTCCTGGGCAGCAGAGTTTGTCTCCACCTGGCAGCAGCTGTCTGGGCCTGTGGCTTTCTCTATGCTCTGCTGCACACAGCCAATACATTTTCCCTGCCCCTCTGCCAGGGCAATGCTGTGGAGCAGTTCTTCTGTGAAATCCCCCAGATCCTCAAGCTCTCCTGCTCCACATCCTACCTCCGGGAACTTTGGCTCCTTGTGGCCAGTGCCTGTTTAGTCTCTGTCTGTTTTGTGTTGATTGTGGTGTCCTATGTGCAGATCTTCAGGGCAGTGCTGAGGATCCCCTCTCAGCAGGGACGCCACAAAGCCTTTGCCACCTGCCTCCCTCACCTGGCTGTGGTCTCCCTGTTTATCAGCACTTCCTTCTTTGCCCACCTGAAGCCTCCCTCCATCTCCTCCTCTTCCTTGGACCTGGTGGTGTCTGTTCTCTACTCAGTGGTGCCTCCAGCAGTCAACCCTCTCATCTACAGCCTGAGGAACCAGGAGCTGAAGGCTGCCCTGAGCCAACTGATCCCTGGATGCTTTCAGAAGCAATAAACTCTTTGTGTTCTCCTGCAGAGCAGTTCTGATGTCACTCAGTGCAGGGCCAGCCTGGCTGCTGGAATTCTGGCTGCTGCTGGGGCTGTTCCCCTTGGGAGAATGTTGTTCCCACAAATGTCTTTCTTCAGACCATTTCTGGTTCAGTGTTGTCCTGTCTGCTGTGACCCAGAGGCTGCAGACATGAGGAGCTGTGCTCCCTGGGTGTGTTCAACACAATACAGGACCCTGCAGGGAGTTGTTTCTCTCAGTTCCTTCCTCCAAGGCTTCTGTGGAGCTGCAGATCAGTGCCTGTGTGCAGAGGTGGAGGGGCAGAGTCCCAGCACAGCAGCAGTGCCAGGGAGCCTCACAGCTTGGGCTGTCCTCAGCTGCTCTTCCTTCCCTTCCACCCTCTCCTGGTGATTCTCTGTGCTGGGGCAAGGCCTGAGTGCTCTGGCAGCTTGGGCACTGTGCTGCTGTGTGGCAGTGCTGGGACTGCAGGCAGGGAGAGTTCAGGGCTGCTTGTGGGACAGAGCTGTGCTCCAGAGCAGCACTGCCATCAGAGCAGGAGGTCTTCTCATCCCTTTGTACCCCAACCCCCTCCCATTACAGACTGCACCTACTCAGAGTCCCAACTGGTTTCCCTGACCCCCTTTGTCTCGATCCAGAGAGGGAAAGAGATTCAGGTTTTTAATGAATATTCCCGTGTTGTGAAATTAGAGGCACAAACGAGGCCAAAATATCAACAGCTAGACTATTGATTACATAACTACAGTGGATGGACATAAATAAAGTGGAGGGATCAGAAGGGGAGAGAGAGAGAATAGGAAGAGAGAGACGAAAGGGAGAAGAGGGAAAGAATTATATTACCACACCCCTCACCCCCAAGACAGTTTGAGTCTGTGGAGGAAAGGTGCTGCAGGAGATGTTGGGTCTGTAGAGGAAGGGTGCTGAGGCTTTGGCTGTAGAAGGGATGAGGTCCTCTGGGCAGCTTCCTCAGCTCCATGAGTTGCAGCAGGCGGAAGTTAGAGCACGGAGAGAGGGTTTTCAGAGTCCAAGATCCATTGTGTTAGCCTCGTGGTGTTTCCAGCGTGTGGTGCCGTCTGCTTTCTTCTGCATCTTGCTTCTCCAATTTTCTCCTCCTAAAGCCAGTAGCTGCTCCAGTCTTTTATACAGTTTTTTAGGCCTTAGGCAAGTGTCCAGGTGTTGTTCCCCAGGATATTGTTCTGGGAAATCATCTTTAGGTCCAGGTATCATTCCCCAGGAAATCTTTTTGTGTGCTCAGGTGAGTTTGGGCAGCCACTGGATGGAGGGGGGAAAGGCCTCTGCCTCCTCCTGCTCCATCTACCTACCCACACACTCTTTTCACATCAGGAACCATTGTCCTTTCCTGGGGTATCTGATGGCTGGAAATGATCTTGTCCTGAAGGTGTGAATGCTGGGCCCTTGGGCCATTGTTGTAGGCCAGCTGCAGTCCCGTGAGCAATGTTATCTTTGCACCTTCCAAGAGTCCTTCTAGTGGCTCTGCCCAACCCACATCAGCTATTGTCTGGACAAGCAGCAAGTGATTTTATCTTTGTTGAGTCACTCCAGGGGAGACAAGCTTTAGTCTCTCACACCACCCCATCAATCAAAGATAAAAGCAAGAAAGAAAGAAAAGAAAGGAAAGGAAAGAAGTTTTAAACCATTTTTACAATAGACATAAGTTTTGATTGGCTAATGGCACAAATCTGTTGTACACCATCATGAGACACAAATTGCATATTAGACACTACATGTTGAATCACTGTATACAACAGGGACTTACACAAGGTGAAAGAGTAACAATACTAACAAAATAGGACAAAATTAAAACAGATAATTACACAAGTTGAAAGCATCCTTGTTCCTCCTGGAAGCCAGGAGAACAAACCCATACCCCCCCACCCCGTCAGTCCTTCAGTTTGGAATTGAAGTGAGAGCTTCCTTCCAGATCTGAATCCATCTGCGGGGCTATGGAAAGTACAGTCCTTGAAGAGAACTCTTCTGTGATGCAAAACTCGAGAGGTCTTCTATATTGTAACAAGACAAGTCCTTCTGACAATACATCAGGCAATCTTCAGCATTAGAACTTAAATAAGAAACACAACCTCAAAACATACAAAACTGGTATTTCCAGGTTCCCCACACAGAGGTTCTCTGAGCCACCCTCCAGGTTGATATCCCTGAAAAGGTTGGCTTAATGACTTTGAATGGGCCTGTAAGTACCGTTGATTGTTTCAGGTTCTCTCAAAGCCAAGCTAAACACAAACAAAAGCTTTTTCCCAAACCATGTACAAATTTTTTGGTGATCTCCTGACTCATGCTTCACCCCCCACTCACCACTGAGAAGTGAAGCCCTTAGTTGCCCTGGGGGGCATACCCCTCCCCTCACCAAATGGTCCCGCCATGAAGGGAGCAGTGGCCTCAGCCCTCTTTTTAGGCTCGGGCCAGCATTTCACAATGATTTCTAATTGCCTCGTGGATACCCCATCGACCACTTCTTTTGGAATACCTTTCTTCTGACCCACCCCCACCAATATTGCCGGGTATTCAAGTGTTCCCTGCCCCTAGCCAGGTGCCTACTGGGAATACGGCACAACTGGCCCTGGGGGCTTGGTGGGTGAATCATTTGCACATGTCTCAAGCCTCTAGTTTGAGGGTTTTTAATTTCCTCAGGTATACTATACTGCCTGGCATAGTCTAGTAACTCCCTTCCCACTTCTTCCCATGTCCATGGCTTCCAGTCAGGCTGGCTCCCTCCGGGTGTTATACATTCCCTTAGAGCAGCTTGCATCCTGGAAGAAAGTGGGGTATCAGCTATTTCTTTTTGGAGCTGGATACCTCTTATTTTAAGCGAGTCAGGGAGACCCCTGATCAAAGGAGTCATTCTGTTTGCATCCACCAGGAGAGAAAGGGGGATTCAAAATGATGTTTTAGTTCTCTTTCATATATCATTTGCAGGCATGCAGCCTTTTGCACATTCCCCATTATCTGATTCATCGCTCCCCGCAGAACTACAGGTTCCCCTCTCTCCTTTGGATCAAACTCCCCTGCCCAGTAGGCAGCTCGCTGAGTAAGGCTCCAGGGTCCACTTCTGTTTTTCATGGTTAGAAACACATTATCACCCCAACAGCCCATGGCTTCAGCTTCTGTTAGCATAATCTGATCACCTCCCGTTTTTGAGACTCGCCATACATATTCCACCTCAGATTCCCCAGCAGAGCGTGCGAATTCTTTACGAATTTTGGCCAGCACAGTGTAGGAGAAAGGTGCATCTTTAGTTGTGGTAGTGGGGGAGTTTCCCCATCCTCATATAAAACTTCAGTTTTAATGAGAGGTCTGACATGCACAGCAGCTTCCTTAGCTGTTGTCAATTCTGCCCGAGGGCACATAGGGGCAGACTCCAGGTAATTCACACCCTGTTTGGAGTCCACATACGAATTTTGCCTCCTCTCCTTTTCCAATTGAATTTTAAGATCTGCCACTACGTCCTTCAAAGTGGCAACATGGCTTTGCAGCGACGAAACTAAGTCCTGCAATGACGAAATAGTTTTATTCTCCTGCTCGTGCCATACCTCTTTCTCCTTCACTGAAGCGGCTAAACAGGCACCTAAAACCGCACAAACAAAAGCTTTGCCTTTTCCGGCTCTGGCTCTTGCATCTTTCTGCAGGGCCACAATGCGATCGGCCACACTCTGGAAATTAGTCCAGTTGTCACGGGCCCAGTCAAGTACCTGTACAGACGGGCGGGCACCGTGAGCTTCTAAAAGGTTAAAAAGCCTCTCACTCCCGGCCATCTCTCTTGTTTCACAAAGCATTTCTTAATAGGGCACTAAGTTTCACGGGGAATTCAGATCAAAACACTGTTTGTACCAACAAAATCTTCCCTGGAAAAACGTACACTTTTAAAGGCTTACTCCACAATCATCTTCTCCAGGAAAAATGCACAATAGATTTTTCGGGAGAGGTCACACACAAGAAAAAAACCAACCTGGGCTTCTCAAGAGAAAGTCACACTATTTCCCTGAGAGAACCCACACTTGCAAAAGCTTCTCCGCTTTTGTTCCTCAAATTTTCTGTTACAACAGGACAAGAACCTTGTGTTTCTTAGGGAAGAGTCACTCTGTTTCCCTGAGAGAACACACACACTTATTAACTTTTGCTTCAATACTGGGCTTCTCGGGGAAGCCACACTTTCCCCGAGACAACCACACTTTACAAATATCACCAAGACTGGGTTTCACAAAGCAGGGTACTGAGAATTCTCGGAGAGGTCACACTATAAAACCAACATTTCTACTCCGGTTAATCTTCCCCGGGAAAGCGCACACATTTAAAGCAGGGTACAGAGGATTCTCGAGGAGGTCACACTATGAAATCAGCATTTGTACCCCAGATAATCATCCCCGAGAAAGCACACATTTAAAGCTTCTGAGAACTCCCACACAGTCTCTCTGAAAACTTTTCGCTTCGTCCGTCTCCAGCCACATCCCTCTCGGGAGAGTGGAAACACGAATCTGGACTCCGCACTCACTTCGTACTCAGAGTACGTCTCAGTACACACACAGACATTTCGGGGTTCTCAGAAATGCAACAGTCTTGCTGTGATACTTTCACTGCACGGGAATCCTGCCGACTACGCCAATTAAATGTATCGATCCAGAGAGGGAAAGAGATTGAGGTTTTTAATGAATATTCCCGTGTTGTGAAATTAGAGGCACAAACGAGGCCAAAATATCAACAGCTAGGCTATTGATTACATAACTACAGTGGATGGACATAAATAAAGCTGAGGGATCAGAAAGGAAGAGAGAGAGAATAGGAAGAGAGAGAAGAAAGGGAGAAGAGGGAAAGAATTATATTACCACACCCCTCACCCCCCAAGACAGTTTGAGTCTGTGGAGGAAAGGTGCTGCAGGAGATGTTGGGTCTGTAGAGAAACGGTGCTGCAGGAGATGTTGGGTCTGTAGAGGAAGGGTGCTGAGGCTTTGGCTGTAGAAGGGATGAGGTCCTCTGGGCAGCTTCTTCAGCTCCATGAGTTGCAGCAGGCGGAACTTAGGGCACGGAGTGTCCAAGATCCATTGTGTTGGCCCTGTGGTCTTTCCAGCGTGTGGTGCCGTCTGCTTTCTTCTGCATCTTGCTTCTCCAATTTTCTCCTCCTAAAGCCAGTAGCTGCTCCAGTCTTTTATACAGTTTTTTAGGCCTTAGGCAAGTGTCCAGGTGTTGTTCCCCAGGATATTGTTCTGGGAAATCATCTTTAGGTCTGTTATGAATATGCCCTCAGAAATGAGCGGCAGAGGTATCACTACAAAAAAAAAAAATGTTTATTTCCATATATATATAAACTCTGCAACGGGGTGTGTACAGTCCCCCTTCACAGGTATCAATATTCGGTTAGTGGAACTATCTTTACAAAATGTCTAGGCATAGGCACTTAAACCAAAATAATTTGCAGAACTTAGAATCAAACTGATCCGGAGAGCGGCGGGGGAGGGGTTGGTCGGTGACCGGCAGTCCTCCACCTGGAGCGATTTCCAGGCTACCCCAACTGAAACTCTATGAAGAAGGGTCTGGCTTACTCACAAGCTGAGAGCCTCGTGGAGTCTTCCCTTGGTAATATTTATAGTCCGCAGAACGCGGCACGGATGTGCCGTAATGAGGATACAGGAAATGGCGCCGACCGCGTGGCTGCGTCGCGTGGCTGCTGCCTCTTCCAGAATACGGAGGTTCCCCGCTCGAGGTGGGGGGAGGCACTGTGGCAGTTCGCCAACGGTGGTTCACACGGGGTACTGCCCACGGCACTGCACGCAGTGGGGTGCAGGTGGCAAAGTACTATGGAGCCTCTTGGAGTGCTGGCTTTAGTCCCGGGCAAGGTGAACCACAACAACGCTGGTGTGCACACAGATACAGGCTCAACACCAATGTGTGGAGGAGGGGGAGAGGGTCGTTTGCCAAACGACCCCTATTTACCATTTGCCCCAATGAATACTGGTCCAATGAGCATCTGTTGCTAGCACAAAGATTAACCAATGAACTGGCCTCTACCAAATATGGTGTAAGCTTATGCTATACACAGGAAAACAAACATATAGCCTGACCCTTGTGTACCACAGGGGTGAGACCACGCCCAGGCAGGCAGTTTACCTGGACTCAGTGGTGCCTTCAGAAAAGAGGGGTAACAAAGGAAGGCTAACACACAGAAAAGCATGTCCTAGAAATATTCAGGGGCACAACCCTGGCCATAAGCATCATCCACTACATTCCACCCCCTGCTTATGGGCAAGTACATGTGGGCAAATGTTATTCTATGATCAAACTCTATCAAAGATGAATTAAACATTATATAAACATCACAAGAACATTATACACATATATACATATCTCAAAACTGCACAACTGTACTCTAAACAAAGCATACTACAAAACAGAATAGAACTTGTTAATTATGAGGTCAGTATCAGTGACCTTAGTGTTTTCCAGTCTCCACCCCCTGACCGATGGTAAACTCTGTTGCTCCCGAGAGGGGTCTTCATTTCCAGGCTGGTCTATGCACTGGGACCGCTGTCACTCTGTGGGGAAACAAAACTGGCCACGGTGTTTAAAGCCGGGCTTGACCGTTAGTAATTTGGAATGACCCACCGAGCACTTATGCGATGAGTTTTCCCATTGATGTCAGTAGCCTCCCAAGCGTATAGACCTCTGGGCTTAGCCAGCGTCATGGGTACAATCCCAATAGATGGCAGTTTCACTAGCACTGGTTGGCCCACCTGCATTTGTGTTAGTGAATGTGGGTGTTCATCCTTTGCTTCCCCTGGCATGTGGTTGACATCTCTAACTGGGTCAGCAGGGCAGAATGCCTTGACTTTGGGACTGCCATAATTCCCCCATCGATTGTTTACAATGAAAACCGCAGAAGGCAGGCGTTTGTCCCAATTACTCCTTGAAACATTTGCATGCTTCTTAATGAGGCCGTTTGCCCTTTCCACCATGCCATTTGCCTGGGGATAATACGGAGTATGAAACATCCATTTTATCCCTTCTCCTCGGGCCCAGTCTTGCACTAAGGCTGAGGTGAAATGTGAACCATTATCGCTCTGAATATGTTCAGGCATAGGCAGGATGCTAAACCAATCCTTCAAAGTTTCAATGGTTTGTGTTCCCGAGGCAGTGCTAGTGGCAGTAGCCATGACTAAGCCTGAGACCACTTCCACCCCTACCAGTATATATTTTTTTCCATGTGAGGGTCTGAGGGGACCAACATAATCAATTTGCCATGTGCTCCATAGCACTTTGTCCTTTTTAATATGCTGGGCTGGAGCAAAACCAGGATGGTTAGCTTTTAATCTAACCTGGCATTGGGGGCAGGCTGAAACAATGGTTTCGCATGTGGTCAGAGACACCGGCCACCCTCGGGATCTGCATTCGTAGTAAAGGTCTGACTTACCTGAGTGACCTCTTTTAATATGTAGCCACTCAGCCAGTCGCTCCCACTCCTTCCCCTCACAATCAACTACACTGATTTTTGCTAAGTGATCTACCTGTTGGTTCCAAGTAGCAGCAGGGGTTTGCTTCTTGGAGTGTCCCTTTACCCATCCTACTTTGATAGGCCTGGCTCGACTTATCTCTAGTAGTCTTTGCCAGTCAGTTGCCCTCCAAACTTGGGTGTTGCCAACTATCCACTGATTTGCTTCCCACTGGCAAATCCATTCTGTGGCACCTTTGAAAGTAGCATATGAGTCAGTGTATATGGTCTCTGCACCGTTCTCCACAGCTAGCATGAGAGCACGCAGTTCTCCCACTTGGGCACTGCCTTCACCTTCTTCAATGACAGTCCTGTCTGTACCGATTTCCAGTGCTGCAGCCTTATAATGCCACTGTGATCCTACCCTTTGGGCAGATGCATCTGTAAACCACACTCCTTCAGTATTCGCATCGGCAGTTAATTCAGGTGCTACCTGAATAGGAGACGGCTTGTAGGGCTGAAATAGTGGAACAGTGTGTGGATTGATGGGCTGCTGCAATTTGGATACCTTTGTGGGTCCTTCCTTTAGAGGCATAAATTGAGCCATCCCTTCCAGATAGGCATACCATTTTCTCACGGTAGCCTTCTGAGCAATTCCCTCTGGTGGAGGAGTTCCATTGAGGATTGCTTTGAGCAGAGAGAATGGGCCTTGCACTACAATGTCCTGCGTAGTGCGAAGCTTCTCTGCCTCTTTGACGGCTCGGGTTAGGGACAAGAGTCCCTTCTCCCATTCAGAGTATCTCCTCTCAGCATCTTTAAATGCTGTTGAAGAGAACAAAAGGGCTCTGTTCGGGCCTTTGGGTCCCCTTTGGAAAATCCCGCAGTAGGAAGCATGTTCAGAAAAGCCCCATTCTGCCCTTAAAGGGTCATGTGGGTGCAAAGGGCCCAATTTCTGGTAAGTCTTTAACTCATCCTTCAAGGCCTTTAGGCTTTCAGTGTGCCTTGAGTCCAGTCCCAGACTCTGCTCTTTTTAAGCAAGTCATAAAGGGGACGAGCAATCACTGAAAAACCTGGAATATGTTTTCTCCAGTAACCCAATGTACCCAGGAGCCGCTGAAGCTCCCTTTTGTTATTGGGAAGTTGGCCCTTTTCAATAGCCTCAAGAGCATCTTCCGGTACTGATATTGCTCCTGCTACCCACCAGGATCCAAGAAATTTAATTTCTTGACTTGGGCCTTGACATTTGGCTTGTGGAACTTGTAACCCATTTTTGGTTAACAAGTCCCAAATCGCTGCAGCTACTGAACCCACCTTATCTTTGTCATTGCCCCCAACAAAGATGTCATCTATGTACTGGTAGACACTTACATCTTTTGGGACCTCAATGGTGTCTAATAGTGCTGCTAGGGAATTGTGTGCAATGGTTCCTGAGTGTTTGTATCCCTGGGGAAGGCGATTAAAGGTGAATTGGGAACCTTGCCATGTGAAAGCAAACTGTGGTTTGTCTTCCTCACGTAGAGGAATCATGAAGTACATGTCCTTAATGTCCAATGAAGCCATCCAAGTATGTGACGCAGCTTGGATTGCTGTCACAATTGATGTCAGGCTTGGGACTGCAGCAGTGAGAGGAAGTGTGTTGCTATTGAGCTTCCTGTAGTCAATGGTGAGTCTCCATCTTCCGTCAGGTTTACGTACTGGCCACACTGGTGAGTTATAGGGTGAGTGTGTCCTGGTGATGATTTGTCTCCTTTCCAGGTCTGCAATCACCTCCGTGATGCCTTGTCTGGCTGCTGCTGGTAGTGAATACTGTGCAACACATGTGATACTCGATTTGGGTAAGGGTGGAGCAATTTGGAGCGTGCCTACTCGAGCGGTTTTGGCCTCTTTTGCCCCCACTCCATAGGAGCCAAAACACCACAGAGTACCATTAGGGAGGTGCCACCGTTTGCCAGCTAGAACATCAAATCCAAGGATGTTCTCTGGGTACGGACTCAGGGCAACTTCTACAAGGGTACTTCGCTTGTCACCAGGAAGCCACAACCTTGTTTTGGCTAAATGGCATGTATGAGGCATGCCTGTGACACCCTGTATCTTTATCCTTTTCCGAGATGGCAGGATCCTCAATTGTTTGGCTTGTTGCACATTCAAAACACTGATTTGTGCCCCAGTGTCAATAAGGAATTTTACAGCAGTTCGAGTAGGTCCAGTGGGAATTAACATGAAAGGCTCTGGATCCTCAGACCATTGACAGGCATTAACGAAGCGATGAATGAGGCCTGGAACAGTCACCGCTGTGCCTAGTTTTTTGGCTTTTTATCTGGGCTCTGGCGGCGAGGTACGAAGGGATTAGCGTCCTTGTTGAGTGGAGCACTTTTAGAACTGCTGCTAACAGCTTCATCCTCCCCCTTGCCACGGCGGTCACTTCGGTATTGGTCCTCTTTCCAGCTGCCGGATTTATTTTGTAAGCTCAGCACTACTCCTTTTAACAGTCCCGTTGATAATGGCGCTATCACGGATTCAGGTATATTCAAAGACCGTGCTAGTTGATACCATTTCTCTCTGGGTGAAGAGGATCTATTAGAAACACGCTGTTTATCTCTCCGGCGGCCGGCATTTCTCCCTCTGGGATTTCCGGAGTGACTGCGATCTGACTCCGGACTGCTGCTTGAACTTGCAGAAGTCGCAGTAGGGGAGGTCTTAGCACGCCGCACTTCCTGCTTTTTCCCCCGGGGTGTCGCCGCGTGGTTGCCCTTATACTCAGTATGGCGTCTGTTGCGGGGAGTCTCGGCTGTGAGCACATGATCAGAGTAGCCCAGGTCTCGGCCCTTGTGGGATAATGCCATTAGAAGCTCTTCCCAAGTTAATTGGTGTTCCCGGGAATTAGCAGAGGCATTATTCCTCTCGACTACTCGCTCAATTTCCTCCTTTTTGGCATCACAGACATTTTTGAGACCGGCTGGCAGACCGCGGATTAGAACTTTG
>JAWKAJ010000325.1:0-17519 GCA_033816785.1 Picus viridis
ACTGCACCCCATCAGGTCCCAGCAGGTCGGGTGCAGTAAAAGTTGCCCTGTGATCAAAGAAACCAAAATTTCGTTGCTGGCACCATGCCCTGAGCCAATTGTTGATGGTGTGGGTTCTCCCATTCCTCTCAGTGTACTCCCCTGCCACTGAGGGAACTGAGCAGAACACCACTTGAGCTCCTGCCCCTTCAATCAATTGTCCAAGGGCCTTGAACTCCTTTTTAATTGCTCTAGTGTCCTTCTTGTCAATTTCATCACTCCCCACTTGTATTACCAGCAGAGGGTAATAGTCAGAGGGGTGGATTAACTTTGGGAATCTCCTTGCAATGTCTCTGACCCACACCCCAGGCAGGGAGCAGACCTCCCTGTGGGACGGGTTGGGGCAACATATGGGTCCCTCAGTACCCCCCAGGAGAGAGTCTCCAACAACTATAACCCTTCTCCTTTTCTTTGTGGAGCTGGTCGTTATAGCTGGTGGGGACCGCTTGGCCTTAGCCTTAGGCTCCTGCCCAGATGGCTGCTCCTCAGCCCTCTCAACCCCACCGCCCTCAGCCTGCAGGGCCTCGTACTTATTATGCAAGGGCAGCAGAGGAGGAGTGGAGGGCAGGGATGGACTTCCCTTGCCACCCCTGGCAGGGACCTGTATCCATCCCTCCCCGTTTCTAGGGACACTTCCTCAGCAGCAGGGGAGACCTGCAGAGCCTTCTCCCACATGTCTAATTCCTTTTCACTTTCCTTATTGACCTCAGCCTAGATACCTCCTCCTTCAGCTCAGCCACTTCATCCTTCAGCTCCACCACCAGAGAAGGAGAAAGTTCACCTGCTCACACCTGACACAGGTGGTCTCTCCTTCCCCCTCCATTCCAAGTGCCAAGCTCAAGCACTCACTGCAGCCGGCAGCCTGGACTCCTGCATGCTGATATAGCAAGTCAGTCTGGGTAGATGCTGTTTTTCTACCCTTTGTCCTCGTGTCAACCATGGTTGACTGTTTGATTGACAAAAGAAAAAGAAAAGAAAAAAAAATTTTTTTTTTTTGTTGCACTCTGCAGGCAGGCAGCTCTCGAGCCAAAATGGCGGTGCGCGCACAGCCCGGGCGGGATTTAAACCTCCCGTGGCTGACGCCCGCCCCCGTTCCTGAGCGAGCTCATGAGAGCACTGTGACCGGTTTAGGCTGTGCCTTTAAGAAAGAGACACTTTCTGAACACTCTGGGCGAATATTTTGATATTAGAATGAAAACAAGAGATATGCTAATTCAATTTCATTGGTGGGACCCAGCTGTAAATTTTTGTTTAGTCTTTCAGTCGGGGGAGTCAGCAGTCTTCTTCTTCCCCCTGTGCTGTGAGCTGGCTCGTTTCTCTCTACGATTCCTTCTAACCAGATAAGAAAACTAACTTTTGCATTCGCTTTGAGCTTTAACAAAGTTTTCCCCTTTTAATTACCTTCCTTTCTCTCTCTTTCTAACCCTTTTGGGAAAAAGGGGAGGTAGGGATGGAGAAGGGGGGAAAAGGCCGAACCCCCTGGCCGCGGGGGGGTTGGGGAAAGGTTTCCTGTATTACATACATTGCTGTATATTTCTGTATATATTGTAAATATTGTATATTTTTGTACATATTCATTGCATTCCATATCTGCTTGTAAAATACAGCTTTCATCTGCTTCTCCGGCTGAGTTAGCTGTGGAATTCTTTTGTGTGTGTGGGGGAACCTTCCTACTCCACCACAAGCACGATCCCGCTGGACCCGCCTGCTAGCCCCCGAGCTCTCCTGACCCGCAAAGCTCCGAAATGAAAGCGAAACCAGGCAGAAAGCTCACAGATTCCAGGAGGGTGATCTCCACGCGCCGGCTCCTGTCGGCTATCGAGCCAAAATGGCCAAAAAAAAAATATCGGGGAAGGTCATCCTCTTTGACTGAGCGCGCAGCTTCGGGAGGGACGTACATGGAGCGGTGAGGGAGGAAGGGGACACCCGCCTAGCCAGCCAGATCGGCCGAATCAACCCTGGTGATCAATGGGGTGACAGATGTCGCAGGCAGATCGTACTCACATCTCCTTCTCTGGAGACCTTCAAGAGCCATCTGTATGTGTTCCTATGCAATGTGCACTAGATTCTGTGATCCTGCTCTGGCAGGGGGCTTGGACTTGAAGATCATTAGAGGTGCCTTCCAACCCTGAACATTCTGTGTTCCTGTAATCCTGTTTGCTCCATTCTCTCGCTCTTTAATAAATAGTTTTGTCTTGATATATGAACTCATTTCTGTCTTAATTTCTCTCACATGTATGTTCAGAAGAACTGAGTCTCCTTCCAACTTCCATACTGAGACACCCGCACACTGACCAAAGTATATGTGTGAGAGATTTGTGTGTTATTGAGAATATATGTACAGGTTCTGAACTTTAAGAGTTCTATCAAGACAGCCTATTTCACCCAATATTATCCCCACACCAGGATGCTGAATGTTATAATTTCTGCTTCAGTGTGTTGAAGACCTTTTTCTTGCAAGCTATTGAAATAGAAAGCCTAAATTTTTTCTACCTTGAGCAAACATCTTACAAAGCAACTTACTACTAATTAAAATGTTGATTTAAGACAAAAAGTATCAGAAAACATGCAGAATTTTACTTATTGCATTGGAATCACCCTTCAATTCAGGGAGTTTATGCTATTCCAGTCTTTCCACAGAAACAGTTACAAAACAATGCAGGGGTCCTTAAGGTTTGTACAGTACTGGCACATTTTTTTTGCCTTACAGGTGCACTAACAATTAGTGTTCACTGGAGGGCATGAAGAAGAAACTTCAAAAAAAAGTGTGTGAATTTTTATGTACAGAAGAAAGGGCTTACAACCTCTTAGCAGTGAAATTTGACCATGATTAGCTCATCAAATACCAGTGCAAGTCAGTTTTGAGTTGAGACCCTGTGGTCATTTCAAAATGTGGCTAGTCAGACAAGAGGCAAAACCAGTAATTTCTTCTGAGGTAAATTCAAGCTTTATTTTGCTACTAGAATGGAAGTTAAAAAAAAGTTCTGATCTTTATATTATCATCCTTCTGCCTTATTTGATCTCCTCATATAGTTCTACCAGTGTCTTTTACAAAGCACACATATAAATTCATGTATGTTATGTGAGTTCTACTTAGATACTTGAACGCTAGAGCTTGCTAAACTGCTCTCTCCTGGAGAGAGTCTGGGGTGGGTGTTGAGGTGAAGGTGCCAGTGTCTTTTCGGTGGTGCCCAGTGACAGGAAAAGGAACAATAAGTACACCTCAAGATGAAGAGACACATCTTTATGGTGAGGGTGAAGGAACACTGAAACAAGCTGCCCAGAGAGGCTGTGGAGACTCCTAGAGACTTTCAAAACCTGCCTGGATGCATTCCTATGCAGCCTTCCCAAAGTGATCCTGCTTTGGCAGGAGGGTTGAACTTGATGATCTCTGGAGGTCCTTTCCGATCCTTAGCATTCTGTGATTCTGTGACTAAGAATCCATTTTGTTGCAACACAGAAGTAGTAATACATACACAGTACACAGAGTGGTGAAATGTAATATATTCAAGAGGAGTTAATTTTAAACAGGGACTTTTCTTATTCGCAAGAAGCTGGTTCAAAAGAGTCACAAAGTAATTTCCTAATGGAGCATGCTTCAAAGCATATCTGATGTATATACCCTTACGTAAGATAAAAAAGAACCCTGTGTTAGCATATCAAAGAAAGCTCTGTAAAATTATCTTGCCTTTCTCTGTGCTAACACAGGATGACAGAATAGTCTAGAGAACTTTATTAGCTAAATATTAAATGATGTACATGTTGAAACCTCTCCCCCATCCCTGAGAGACTTGCAATCTACCTGATATCCCTCTGAAGAGTAAACTTTGTGATTCTGATCCTTTCCCCAGCTTTATTCTCCTACTTTGGAATTAGTTAATAAATTCACATATAAATAATTATTTCAGTTCTGGGGTAGTAATTACAAATATCAAGTGGTCATAAATTGTCCTTTTTTCCTTTTTTTTTCTTTATAACATTTGGCATTTGTTCAGTAAATTTGGACAGAATCAACTGGCAAAATTTTCCTTTTCATTCTCCTCTTTCTGTCCTGCTTATTGTCAAAACTGTTCTTCTCAAAATTTCTCTCTCAGTGCCTCTTAAATGCCTCTCTCAAAGTGCCTGTAACAAAAGTCTCTGTAAGGTATGCATAATGCCTTTCTATATGTTTATTCTTACATGTGTAGGTCAAAATATATCAGCTTTGTGATAGAGGGCTCTTTTATACTGAAGCATGGCTTCAGTGGCATTCCTTATCACCAATAAAATTTACTGGAAATAGATAATACTATTTAGACACACTCAGGTGTTTGTGCTTGTTCTTCAAATGCTAGGAAAAAACTTTGGTGTCTATCTGGTTGTAGGAATCCCAAAAGAGGTCATCACTTCCTCCACAATTCTAACCTGAGCTGTACTGTAGAGACTATTTCTCAGAAAGAGGAGTCCATTAAGCCTTTTTTTTTAATAAGAAAGGTAACTATTTGTGTTCAAACCAATACTCCATGCAGCCCATGAACATGGTTCTTTTCTATAAGAGGTTCAGACACAGATGAGAAGCTATATGGATCACAATGACAAGGTGGGGTGAGTTTCACTTTTTCTAAGCTTTATTCCTATGAGTAATACACACAAACTTGCCTGCAGAGGCAAAGATCCTGATCAGACATCAAGGGGTGAGTAGAGGGAGATCCCAGGTGTGCATATCCACCCTGATTAAGTATCTAAAGATGAATAACCTCCAGCTGTATGTGACACATGGGGACAAGAAAGGCATCAGGGTTGCGCCTCAGCATCTGCAGCAAGCCATTCCCAGTGATGGTCCATACACTCTCTGGGTGAGAGTCACCATGCTTCTGGAGTATTCTTTGCCTAATATACAAGTAATACTGTTGCCAAAGGAAGCACAGAACTGAAACACAAAGAAGTAGTGTTTAGTCTAAAGATAAAAAGGCAAAACTACATATACCTGAAGCAGAGACTAGGGAAAGGGTAAGAACAGGGAGAGAAAATGCAATACTTTCCCCAAAAATGCTCTCCCAGGGAGTGACATTATCCAGAAAAGGTAAGCGAGTCCTAGCACTAGAGTTGGCAGGGCTCATTAAGAGGGCTTTAAACTAGGCCTGAAGGGGGTGGGTGAGGAAAACAGTCCCTCTGTAGATGAAGGAGTGGGGCACAGACTAGGGTCAATAGAGAGGTCGAGAGCCCAGCTGAAGTGCATGTACACCAATGCACACAGCATGGGCAATAAGCAAGAGGAGCTGGAAGCCCTGGTCTACCAGGGTGACTATGTTATAGTCCCCATCTCAGAAACATGGTGGGATGACACGCACGATTGGAGTGCTGCACTGGGGGGTTACAGGCTCTTCAGGAGGGACAGGCAAGGGAGAAGAGGAGGAGGGGTGGCTCTGTATATTAGGGAGTCACTCTCTGCCACACAACTTGAGGTGGAAAACGAAGGGATTGAGAGCCTGTGGGTTAAAATCAGGGGGCAGACCAACAAATCTGACATCCAGGTTGGAGTCTGTTATAGACCACCCAACCAGGATGAGGAGGCGGATGTATTATTCTATAAGCAACTGGAGGCTGTCTCAAGGTCATCGGGTCTTGTCCTTGTGGGTGATTTTAACTGTAACCTGCCAAATATCTGCTGGGAACTTAACTCAGCAGAGAGGAGGCAGTCCAGAAGATTCCTGGACCACATGGAGGACAACTTCCTGATGCAGCTGTTGAGTGAGCCTACCAGGGGTCAAGCTCTGCTTGACCTGCTGTTCTCCAATAGAGAAGGGCTGGTAGGAGAAGTGACCATGGGAGGCTGCCTGGGGTGCAGCGACCATGAGATGGTGAATTTTTCAATATACAGGGAGATAGGGAGGAGCACCAACAGAACCTTCACCTTGGACTGCCGGAGGGTGAACTTCAGCCTGTTTAAAAAAATTATTTGCAAAGTTCCCTGGGTATCAGCCCTCAAGAACCGAGGGGACCAGGATCGTTGGACCTATTTCAAACGGGAGCTCTTGAAGGCACAGGAACTGGTGGTTCCCATCTGCTGAAAGATGAGCCAGCGGGGAAGGCAACCAGCCTGGATGAGCAAGCAGCTCCTGGAGGAACTAAGGGAAAAAAGAGGCTGTATCACCTTTGGAAGGAGGGGAAGGCTTCTCGAGGTATGTTCAAGGAAGTTGTTAGATTATGTAGGAAAAAATTAGAGAGGCAAAGGCCCAGTTAGAACTGAAGCTGGCCACCTCTGTGAAGGACAATAAAAAGCACTTTTACAAATATGTTAATGCTAAAAAGAAGGGCAAGAAGAACCTCCACTCCCTATTGGACCTGGAGGGGAACACGGTGACTAAAGACGAGGAAAAGGCTGAGGTCCTGAACACCATGTTTGCCTCAATTTTTAACAGCAAGGCAGGAGGAGTTCAGGACGAGTGGCCTCCTGAGCTGGGTGATGGGGTCAGGGAGCAGGGTAATGCCCTGGATATCCATGAGGAATTAGTCTGGGACCTGCTGAGCCACTTGGACACTCACAAGTCCATGGGGCCGGATGGGATCCATCCTAGGGTGCTGAGAGAGCTGGCAGATGAGCTGGCCAAGCCACTCTCCATCATTTTCCTCCAGTCCTGGCTGACCGGTGAGGTCCCAGATGACTGGAAACTGGCCAATGTGGTCCCCATCCACAAGAAGGGATGGATGGAGGAACTCAGAAACTACAGGCCAGTCAATCTGACCTCAGTGCCAGGGAAAATGATGGAGCAGATTATCCTGGTGGCAATAACTGCACACCTGCAGGATGGCCAAGGGCTCAGGTCCAGCCAACATGGATTCAGGAAGGGCAGGTCCTGCCTCTCCAACCTTATCTCCTTCTATGATCAGGTGACCCAACTGGTGGATGTGGGGAGGCCTGTGGATGTGGTCTACCTGGACTTCAGCAAGGCCTTTGACACCGTCCCCCACAGCAAACTGCTGGCTAAGCTGTCAGCTCGTGGCTTGGGCAGCAACACTCTGCGCTGAGTTGGGAACTGGCTGGAGGGCCGGGCCCAGAGAGTGGTGGTCAATGGTGCCACCTCCAGCTGGAGGCCAGTCACCAGTGGCGTCCCCCAGGGATCAGTGCTGGGCCCCATCCTCTTCAATGTCTTCATTGATGATCCGGATGAGGGGATTGTGACAGTCATCAGCAAATTTGCAGATGACACCAAGTTGGGAGCAGATGTTGGTCAGTTAGAGGGTGAAAGGGCTCTGCAGAGGGACCTCGATTGGCTCAACAGATGGGCGGAGTCCAAGGGAAGGAATTCAACAAGTCCAAGTGCCGGGTGCTGCACTTTAGCCACAACAACCCCATGCAGAGCTACAGGCTGGGGTCGGAGTGGCTGGAGAATGGCCGGACAGAGAGGGACCTGGGGGTTCTGATCGACAGCCGCCTGAACATGAGCCAGCAGTGTGCCCAGGTGGCCAAGAAGGCCAACGGCATCTTGGCCTGCATTAGGAATAGTGTGGCCAGCAGGAGCAGGGAGGTCATTGTGCCCCTGTACTCTGCTTTGGTTAGGCCGCACCTTGAGTACTGTGGCCACTTCTGGGCCCCTCAGTTTAAGAAGGACATTGTGACACTTGAACGTGTCCAGAGAAGGGCAACAAGGCTGGTGAGAGGCCTTGAGCACAAGCCCTATGAGGAGAGGCTGAGGGAGCTGGGGTTGTTTAGCCTGGAGAAGAGGAGCCTCAGGGGCGACCTCATTGCTCTCTACAACTACCTGAAAGGTGGTTGTAGCCAGGAAGGGGTTGGCCTCTTCTCCCTAGCAACCAGCACCAGAACAAGGGGACACAGTCTCAAGCTGCAACAGGGGAAGTTTAGGCTCGAGGTGAGGAGAAAGTTCTTCACCGAGAGAGTGATTCGCCATTGGAATGGGCTGCCCGGGGAGGTGGTTGAGTCGCCGTCCCTGGAGGAGTTCAAGAGGGGACTGGATGTGGCACTTGGTGCCATGGTCTAGTTGTGAGGTTTGTGGTTACAGGTGGGACTCGGTGATCTTCGAGGTCTCTTCCAACCTTAGTAATACTGTGATACTGTGATACTGTGAGACTCCACAACCTCTCCTAGGGAGGCTGTTCCAATGCTCTGTGACCTTTACAGAAAAGAAGTTCTTCCTCACATTAAGGTGGAGCTTCCTGTGCTGTAGTTTACATCCATTGCCCCTGGTCCTATCACAGGGCAGAAGAGGCTGTCCCTTATTTCTTGACAACCAGCCCTCATATATTTATAAAAATTTATTAGTTTCATTCTTCTCTCCAGACTAACGAGCCCCAGGTTTCTCCGCTTTTCCTCATAAGGCAGTGCTCCAGTCCCTTAATCATTTTGTAGCCTTCCATTGAACTCTCTCAAGTAGATCCCTGTCCCTCTTGAACTGGGAAGCCCAGAAGTGGATGCAATATTCTCGATGTGGTCTCACTAGGGCAGAGTAGAAGGGGAGGAGAGCCTTCCTCTGATGGACGCACTCTTCTTAATGCACCCCAGGATACCATTGGCTTTCTTGGCCATAAGGACACTTTGCTATCCAATGGATAATTTTTCCACCAGGACTCCCAAGTCCTTCTCCAGAGGGCTGCTTTCCAGCAGATCACCTCCCAACCTGCACTGCTGCAATTTGTCATTCCTTCCCAGGTGCAGGACTCTGCACTTGTCCTTGTTGAACCTCATTAGGTTCCTCTTTGCCCAGCTCTCCAGTCTGTCCAGGTCTTGCTGAATGGCTGCATAGCATTCAGGTGTATCAGCCAAGCCTCCCAGTCTGGTATCGTCAGCAAACTTGCTGAGCAGACACTCTGTCACTCTGTCCCCTCATCAATGTCATTGATAAAGATGTTGAACAGGACTGAACCCAGCACTGATCCCTGAGGAA
Source organism: Picus viridis (assembly GCA_033816785.1). NCBI lineage: Eukaryota > Metazoa > Chordata > Aves > Piciformes > Picidae > Picus > Picus viridis. The sequence continues at coordinate 8,922 of JAWKAJ010000325.1, forward strand.
CTCCACTAGTTACAGCTCTCCAGCTGGACTTGGCACCATTGAGCACCACTCATTGTAACCAGTTCCTAATCCATCTCACTGTCTGTTCTTCTATCCCACGCTTCCTGAGCTTACTCACAAGAATGTTACGGGAGACAGTGTCAAAAGCCTTGCTAAGGTCAAAGGAGACTACATCCACTGGTCTCCCTGCATCTACCCATTCAGTTACGACATCAGAGAAGGTTATCAGATTAGGCAAGCAGGATTTCCTCTTGGTAAATCCATGATGACTACTCCTGATAAACTTCTTTTCTTCCAAGTGTCTAGAGATGACCTCCAGAATGAACCACTCCACCATTTTTCCAGGGATAAAGGTGAGGCTCACTGGTCTATAATTTCCTGGAATCCCTTTCTTGCCCTTTTTGAAGACTGAAGTGGCATTGCCTTTCCTCCAGTCCTCAGGCACCTCTCCTGTCTGCCAGGATTTTGCAAAAATTATGGAGAGTGGTAGAGTGACATCAGGCAGCTCTCTCAACATTCTTGGGTGCATCTCATCAGAGCCCACAGACTTGTGAATATTCAATTTGTGTAACTGATCCTTAACGCAGTCTTCATTGACTAGTGGAGAGTCCTCCTTCCTCCAGGCTTCTTCTCCTTCATCCAGGGTGTGGTGGTTTGAGCCTTAACTGGAAGTTAGGAGCTCAGATGGGGCAAGGCTGAGAATCTCCTCCCCCCACTTCCCCTCCCCTCTCCTTCCTCCCAACAGAGAGGGGAGAAAAGGAAGGAGCAAATTTACCAAACAATAATTTGGACTTGGCTTGGAAGTAGAGAGGTAAAGAGTTGTCTTTAAGCAATATATATGTATATAACAATAACAGAAGAAATGTTCACAAGGGCAAGGAACAATAATGGATGGGAGGGGGACAAAAAACAAGAGAGTAAGTAATACAAAACCAGCCTTCCTGGAGAAGCGTGGAGGCAGCAGAGAGAGGAATCAGGGCCGACCACGTGGCAGAGGAGCAGGAGGGCAGCTGCAGTAGCTCTCATACAGCAGAGGCAGGAGCCAAGAAGCTGTCCCAACAGCTAGGATGTCCTGCTTTTATACCCTAGCTAGGCAGGGAGGGGGAGTGGAACAGACTCAGCCTCCCAGGTGAGAAATGCTCTGCAGGGAGTGAAAAGTACCTGCAAGCCCTCCACCCTGCTTTGTTCTTTTGTTTTTCAAAAAAGGGTGTTAACCCACCACAATCCACCCCTCTGTTCCACTTCCTCTCTCCTGCCACAGCCCCTTCATGCAATCTTGACACGTGATGTTCAGATCCCTGATGCAAGTCCCTTGTTATCCCGGCTCGCTCTCTCCCAGGGCAAGTCTCTCTCTCTCTCTGGTGATGGTCAATGTAGGTGCTGCTTGAATCAGGAATCAGTTTGTCTTTGAAAGGGAAATGGAGAGATCAGGAACAGTCCGTTGCGGTAGGGACATCGGGCACAGTCCGTTGCTGTAGGGACATCGGGCACAGTCCGTTGCTGTAGGGACATTGGGCACAGTCCGTTGCTGTAGGGACATCGGGTACTGGTGCGGATGAGATGATGCAGGAGCTCTCTGGGTTGGTGAGCAGTGTGTACATTGTGTCCTGGATGCTAGGCTGGTATTAGGCTAGGAGGGAGAAACTTAGAACAACTTACAACTATTTACACAATGACTATAATACATTGATAATTGTTGCCCCCCCCGAGTTCATCCCCTCTCAGCCAGAGTCACGTTCCGCTGTGGGATACACTGAATGTCCCCAGTGTCTAACATGACCCAGTAGGTGTGACCAGGCCCCTCAGCTGAGACCACCCCTCGGGTTGGTTTGCCCCCACCAGCAGCAGGAAAAACTCACACTGCCTTTCCCAGCAGGTTCTTCTCAGCAATCATAGGAACTCCATCACCATCCACTGTTTGCAGCAGGTGGGACTGGGCAGGACCAGCTCGGTTCACAGATCCTCTGCTGTTCACTAACCAAGTGGCTTGAGCTAAGTGTCTTTCCCAGTTCCTGAAGGTTCCACCCCCAAGGCTTTTAGGGTGGTCTTTGGCAAGCCATTGTAGCGCTCGATCTTCCCAGCAGCTGGTGCATGGTATGGGATGTGGTAAATCCACTCAATCCCAAGTTCCTTTGCCCAGTCTCTTATGAGGTGGTTCTTGAAATGGGTTCCATTGTCTGACTCAGTCCTCCCGGGGGTGCCGTGTCTCCACAGGATCTGTCTCTCCAGGCCCAGGATGGTGTTGCGAGCAGTGGCATGAGGTACTGGGTAGGTCTCCATCCACCCTGTACTTGCCTCCACCATGGTCAGTACGTACTGCTTGACGCTGTGAGACCGAGGAAGGGTGATGTAGTCGATCTGCCAGGCCTCTCCGTACCTATATTTTGACCATCTCCCCCCATACCACAGAGGCTTCATGCGCTTGGCCTGCTTGATGGCAGCACAGATGTCACACTCATGGATGACCTGTGAGATGGCCTCCATAGAGATGTACATGGATCTGTCCCGAGCCCAGTGGTGTGTGGCATCTCTCCCTTGGTGGCCAGAAGTGTCCTGGGCCCAGCGAGCTAATAACAGCTCACCCTTGTGTTCCCAATCCAAGTCTATTTGGGAGATTTTAGCAGCCAGGTCTGCTTGGTGGTTGTGCTGGTGTTCTTCATTGGCTCTGCTCTTGGGGACGTGTGCATCGATGTGCCGTACCTTTGTTGGCAGCTTGTCCAGGCGGGCAGCGATGTCTTGCCACAGCTCAGCGGCCCAAACAGGCTTCCCTTTTCTCTGCCACCCGTTCCTCCTCCATTCTTTCAACCACCCCCACAAGGCATTGGCTACCATCCAGGAGTCAGTGTAGAGGTACAGCACTGGCCAGTTCTCCCGTTCCGCTATATCCAGGGCCAGCTGGACAGCTTTTACCTCTGCGTACTGACTGGATTCGCCTTCTCCATCCCTTGCTTCCGCCACTTGCCTTGTTGGGCTCCAGACAGCTGCCTTCCATCTCCGCTTGCTTCCCACAAGCCGGCAGGACCCATCTGTAAATAGAGCATAGCCCTTCTCGAGTCCATCATCAGTAAATTTGCAGATGACACCAAGCTGGGGGCAGGAGTTGATTTGCTGGAGGGCAGAGAGGCTTTGCAGAGGGACCTCGACAGGCTGGACAGATGGGCAGAGTCCAATGGCATGAGATTTAACACATCCAAGTGCCGGGTTCTGCACATTGTCCACAACAACCCCAAGCAGTGCTACAGGCTGGGGTCCGAGTGGCTGGAGAGTGGCCAGGCAGAGAGGGACCTGGGGGTGCTGGTTGATTGTAGGCTGAACATGAGCCTGCAGTGTGCCCAGGCAGCCAAGAAGGCCAATGGCATCCTGGCTTGCATCAGGAAGAGTGTGGCCAGCAGGAGCAGGGAGGTCATTCTGCCCCTGTACACTGCACTGGTTAGGCCACACCTTGAGTGCTGTGTCCAGTTCTGGGCCCCTCAGTTTAGGAAGGATGTTGACTTGCTGGAATGTGTCCAGAGAAGAGCAACAAAGCTGGTGAGGGGTTTGGAACACAAGCCCTATGAGGAGAGGCTGAGGGAGCTGGGGTTGCTTAGCCTGGAGAAGAGGAGACTGAGGGGTGACCTTATTTCTCTCTACAACTACCTGAAGGGAGGTTGTAGCCAGGCAGAGGTTGGTCTCTTCTCCCAGGCAACCAGCACCAGAACAAGAGGACACAGTCTCAGGCTGTGCCAGGGGAGGTTTAGGCTGGATGTTAGGAAGAAGTTCTACACGGAGAGAGTGATTGGCCATTGGAATCGGCTACCCGTGGAGGTGGTGGAGTCACCTTCACTGGAGGTGTTCAGGAGAAGACTTGATGGGGTGCTTGGCTGTATGGTCTAGTTGTTGGGTGGGTTGGATTGGTTGATGGGTTGGACGCGATGATCTTGAAGGTCTCTTCCAACCTGGTTTTTGTATTGTATTGTATTGTATTGTATTGTATCGTTGTATGGGGGAGCCTCCTCAGCACAGGTCACTGTCTGCTCTGGTGGCATTCCAAAGTCAGCACCCTCTGGCCAGTTGGTCATCACTTCCACTATGCCAGGGCATTCGAAACTCCCCATCCAAGCTCGCTGAGTTATCAGGGCCATACACGTACTCCAGGTGGCAGCTGTGGCATGATGTGGGGTTGAGCCTCTTCCTTTGAACATCCAGGTCAGGACCGGAAGCCTTGGAGCCAGAAATAGAGGTGACTCAGTCCCAATTACCTCAGAGGCAGCCCAGAAGCCCTCATAGGCAGTTAGGATTTCCTTTTCTGTCGTGGTGTAGTTGGCCTCGGAGCCTTTGTACCCCTTACTCCAGAAACCTAGGGGCCTGCCCCTGGTTTCACCAGGAGCCTTCTGCCACAAGCTCCACGTAGGACCATTCTCACCGGCCGCAGTGTACAGCACATTCTTGATCTCTGGTCCAGTTCAAACAGGTCCCAGAACCATAGCATGGACCACCTCTCGTTTGATCTGGTCGAATGCTACCTGCTGCTCAGGTCCCCACACAAAATCATTTTTCTTCCTTGTTACATGGAAGAGAGGCTTCACAATCTGACTGTACCCGGGAATGTGCATTTTCCAGAAGCCCACAAGCCCCAAAAAGGACTGTGTCTCCTTCTTGTTCGTGGGCTGCACCATAGTGGCTACCCTGTTCACCACCTCCTGAGGGATGTGGCGACGGCCATCCTGCCATTGAACGCCCAGGAACTGGATCTCCCTGGCAGGCCCTTTCACCTTGCTTCTCTTGATGGCGAAGCCAGCCTCCAGCAGGATATCGATTATCTTCTCACCCTTCTGGTAGACTTCCTCTGCTGTCTCACCCCATACGATGATGTCATCGATGAACTGCAGGTGCTCAGGGGCTCCACCTTTCTCTAAGGCAGTCTGGATCACCTCATGGCAGATGGTTGAGCTATGGACCCAGCCCTGAGGCAACCGATTCCATTGTTACTGTACTCCCCTCCAGGTGAAAGCAAACTGTGGCCTGCATTCTTCTGCAATGGGAATGGAAAAAAGGCATTAGCAATATCAATTGTGACATACCACTTGGCTGTCTTCGATTCTAGCTCATACTGGAGCTCCAGCATGTCCGGCACGGCAGCGCTGATCAGAGGAGTCACCTCATTCAGGCCACAGTAGTCCACGGTCAGTCTCCATTCCCCATTTGCCTTCCGCACTGGCCATATCGGGCTGTTGAAGGGTGAGTGAACCTTGCTGATCACCTTCTGGCTCTCCAGTCGTCGAATGAGTTGGTGTATGGGGTGCAGGGAGTCTCTGTTGGTCCTGTATTGCCTGCGATGTACTATGCGAGAGGCAATAGGTAACTTCAAATCCTGCACCTTATGGCTGCCCACTGCGGAGGGGTCATCTGACAGCTCAGGCTTGGTGGACAGCTGTTCTTTGCCTGCAGTCTCCACAGCTGCCACCCCAAATGCCCACTTGTGCCCCTTAGGGTCCTTGAAGCATCCCTCCCGCAGAAAGTCAATGCCAAGAATGCAAGGTGCATCTGGACCAGTCACTATGTCGTGCTTTCCCCATTCATTCCCAGTCAGGCTTATCTCAGCTTGCAGTACAGTCAGGTCTTGTGAGCCCCCTGTGACTCCCTGAATGCTTATGGGTTCAGCCCCTTTGTACCTCGATGGTATCAGGGTGCATTGGGCCCCTGTGTCCACCAGAGCTCGGTACTTCTGGGCTTCTGAAGTGCCAGGCCATTTTACATACACATCCCAGTATACTCTGTTGTCCCTGGCCTCCACCTGGCTGGAGGTAGGGCACCTCTAATGCTGGCGGAGATGTCCACACTTGTCACAGGGTCCTGTGTTACTAGGGGAAGGGTCTCTTGAGCGAGAGGGACCACTCCAGGAAACTGGGGCAGCCCTTCTTCTGGATGAGTTATCCCCGTGGTGCCCACCTTGCAGTTCCCGCACTCTGTTCCAGAGGGCAGAGGTGGGTTGGCGATGCCAGGTGTCCATGTCCTCTCCGTGGTCACAGAGGAACCTCCACAGAGACCCCCTTGACTTCCCTGATTGACTTGGGGTGATCTCCTAGGGGAAAGTTGCTTGTTCCTGATCGCTGAAACGTGGATCCATTCTGACGGGGAAGGGGAAAAGGAGGCATTGCTCCCCCTTTTCAGTTCAGACATGGAGGTCTTGATCTCTTTGACAATGTCTTTAGCCATAGTTTCTATGGCTGAGATCAGGGTTTCTGATTTACGCTGTCCTCATATTCCCTTAAATCATTGGCAAACTCACAGACAGTTTTAGGACTTCCATCCTGTCCACTCAGGAGTATCCCTCCTAGTGTGTGAGCATATTTCTGAGGGGCACCCTGGGTGAGTTTCTTTACGAAGGGCCGTCTCATGGGCACCTCATCTGGGTCTGAGGGGAGCCAGCCATCCCCATAAATTATTTCCAGCACAGCCATCTGTCTCAGGTAGCGAATGCCCTGTTCCATAGTTGTCCATCTAACTGGGGCCCAGGGCAGGTCATCTCTTGAGTGGTACCGGCTCTTGATGGCATTGAGGATCCGGGCCCAGAGAGTGTGTGTTCCATCGAGTTTGGCTAACTCTTTGTCCAGACCAGCATCACGAGTCAGGGAGCCTAAAAGCTTCGCCTCCCTCTTATCCAGGTCCACTGTGTCCACCCCCTCGTCCCAGCATCTCAGGGCCCAGCTCAGTATTGGCTCACCCTCTTTCCTTGCGTCATCCAGACGAGTTTGCCTCTCTTCCTTTCTGGGTAGCAATGTAACAGTTATTTCCTGGTCTGACTCATCTTCATCCACCGCTGGGTTCTGTGAAGTGCTGGGGCCTGCTGAGGTTCCTTCCTCACCATCTGTGCTTGGCGATGATTTTTGACTTCTTTTCCTGCGTGTGGTGACCGGTGCTAGAGAGACTGCGTTGGCGGGAGCATCAGGGGTTAACTGTGGAACTGCTGGTGGGGGCAAACCCTTGTGCCTGGGGCTCAGGCTGAGATGTGGCACACTCATTACAACCCGACCCCTCCCTCTTTGTGCTTACAATGCCCACAGCAGACACGCCCCCAGTCGTTAAAGAGTGCAAAGGAGTATGTTATCACCCTCCAAACAGCTCTTAATGGGTTAGCTCGTCCCCCACCCAACACGGTCACAGCAAACGCCCCTATAAGGATTACATTCAAGCATATGGAGCATATTGCTATGTACAGCAATTTTCCATCACAGGCACTTTTATCTACACCATTGGTTTCATAGCCTGCTTCAGGAAACTTTCCTGTGTTAGAAAAGTTACCATTGACAGTGAAATGCAATGAATTCAGGAGATACATGCCCAGCTTCATTGGTAAAGTTTTCATCCATTTGATCAGCATCTCTATCATTAACCACACCACATGGTAAGTTATTAATTTGTAGATGTGGGTCCAAAAGATCCAGCCAAACACCCACGCAAAGGCTTGGACCATCAGGTTCTTCAAAATTGCCATCTCTACTTCCAGTCCCTTTTTCGGAAAAAGTATTGCTTTCCCAATGCAAGATTAATTCCCAAGCCCCACGTTGGAGGCGCCAAAAATTGTGGTGGTTTGAGCCTTAACTGGAAGTTAGGAGCTCAGATGGGGCAAGGCTGAGAATCTCCTCCCCCCACTTCCCCTCCCCCTCTCCTTCCTCCCAACAGAGAGGGGAGAAAAGGAAGGAGCAAATTTACCAAACAATAATTTGGACTTGGCTTGGAAGTAGAGAGGTAAAGAGTTGTCTTTAAGCAATATATATGTATATAACAATAACAGAAGAAATGTTCACAAGGGCAAGGAACAATAATGGATGGGAGGGGGACAAAAAACAAGAGAGTAAGTAATACAAAACCAGCCTTCCTGGAGAAGCGTGGAGGCAGCAGAGAGAGGAATCAGGGCCGACCACGTGGCAGAGGAGCAGGAGGGCAGCTGCAGTAGCTCTCATACAGCAGAGGCAGGAGCCAAGAAGCTGTCCCAACAGCTAGGATGTCCTGCTTTTATACCCTAGCTAGGCAGGGAGGGGGAGTGGAACAGACTCAGCCTCCCAGGTGAGAAATGCTCTGCAGGGAGTGAAAAGTACCTGCAAGCCCTCCACCCTGCTTTGTTCTTTTGTTTTTCAAAAAAGGGTGTTAACCCACCACACAGCGTCTGGAGTGCAGAGGGCCTGGTCTTGGGATTAAAGACTGAAGCAAAGAAGGTATTCAGTTGCTCTTCCTTCTCTGCATCCTCAGTTATCAGGACTGCCCACACTTTTCCTATTCTTCCTTTTCCTATGGAAGAAGCTATTCTTGTTCTTTTGTACTTCCTTTGCCATCTTTTGTTTTAAGAGGGCTTTGACCTTCCTTGTTTCCTTCCTTCATGCTGTGACAACTTCTCTATAGTTCTTCCAAGTGACAATTCTCTTCTTCCATGAACTGTAAGTTTCTTTCTTCCATGAGATTTCCTTCAGAAGCTCCTTGCTCATTCATGCAGGTCTCCTAGCACATCTACCCTATTTTTCACTCAAGGGAATGCACTTATCTTGGGCTTAGAGTAAGTGCCATTTAAAAATTGACCAACTTTCTTGCACTCCTTTGCCCTGCAAAGTCTTAGCCCGTGGG
>JAWKAJ010000326.1:0-17452 GCA_033816785.1 Picus viridis
CTAAAAGCTGCAAATAATCTCTCACAGACATCATGGCAATATTATTAGAAATTCTATCCTATAGACTATTGAACACAATTTCTAGAAGTACAGTTCCAAATTCAACAGAAAATCTTTCTTCACTAAAGGGAAGAAAAAGGTGTTTTTCCCAAATTATAATAGAAGACTACTAGAGAAAAGGAGACATACTATTCTCTATATTTTGCTTTAAAAAAAAATTATATCAGAATGATCAAATTCATTCCTGATTTAATTAAAATCTCATGAAGAATGAATGCAGTGACTGTAGCAGTTTATAAAGCTATGTCCATGCAGAAATGTAAAAAAAAAAAGTGCATTAAACACCTAAAACAAGATCAAAAGCAGAGATGTTACCACTTCTACAATGTGAAATAAGATAATTAATATTCATAGTTACAATAAGAATTGTAGTGGGTTGGGGCAGCACCCCCTCCCCACCACAGGCAGAAATAACGACTCTGACAAGCGGATTGCAAAAGTGATGGAAAGTTTAAATAGGAAAAAGGGAATGTGTACAGAAAACCAGAAGCAGTGACAAGAGAAATCCCAAAGCAGACACAGAAACATCCCATCCCCACCTGAGGGTGGGCCCAAGACCCCCAGGGTTCATTCTTCCACCCCCCACCACTGCTAGGCTAGTCTCGGCTGGCCAGGCCTGAGACCACCCATCCCCTTGGCCTTGGGCCTAGCCAGGCCCAAGGCTGGGAGATGTCTCCCCCAGTTACCGGGTGCCAGCGAGGGAAGAAAGAGGATGTGCCAGACCCTGCGCTGGATTTTATAGCGGTGCAGGGGATTGTGGTAGGAGATACCTGGCTTCCTGTGTCCACCCACTGGGCTGGACTTCTGGACACAGGAAGTACACCACATAGCAGAGGGCATCCAGCCCAAACCACCACATGCCACCCCTTATCTCATATCACAACCCCTGCACCCAAACATATCATCAAATTAGAAATCTTCCGATGACATGTCTGGCAAGGTCCATATCTTCTTCTGGGTGTCCACCCAAACAATCTCTCATTCAGGCTCAAGTATCAGTCCAGTCCAGTTGTTCTTCTTTCACCCAGTGGAACCTCCCGGCATATCCTCCACCCCTGGGGCAAGCCAGACGGAACAATCGTGCTCCACGACTGCTTTTTTCCATCCAACCAGGGTGCTGCAACCAACCGCCTCCAACCGCAGTCCAAGGCTACACAGATGCCTGTCAGGGTACTTCGCCCCCACACTGCGCATTCGCGTACCGTGGCACAACAGCATCCAGCTATACAACCCTCCTCCAGAAGAGGGAGGGACTGCACCACAGCCCACTGAGAAGAAGGGAGGCGGAGCCAGGTGCTCGGCGCCACTTTCGGAGCTCGTCCAAAAAGATCGGAGGAGATTAGAGCCAGGCCCACCACAGCCCAAGTGCACAGCTGGGTCCGCCGCCGCAGCCACTCAGTATACAACAGGGCTCCGGCCACCTCTACTGCCGCGGTACAAGATCAAATCACCTCCACCCCTTGGGGCATTCAAATGGCTTCTCCAGCAAAAGCCACAAACACATTCTCAGAGCCTTTGAAAACAGCTTTCCAACTGGGGTCCCCATTCGCTCTTTGGGTTTCGGGAGCTGGCTCACCCACCTCCGGCTGGCTCTATCCTCGCAGCAAGAACGGACCTGACCTTGATCTGCTCACCACTGCCCTCCCCCACTTCACTCCCCTCGCCACTTCTACCACCCGCTGAGAGCAAAGGGTGGAAGAAGGGCAGGTCCTGCATTCTTAAGCGGTACCCCTGACGCACGAGGTGTCCCCCCTGCAATCCACAAGAACTCACACAATTGCCCCAGCAACAAAGCTTGAGCCCCACCTTCCCAAACCCAGACCGACACCCAGAACTAAATTTAAACTGTCCATATTTTGCAATCTGATCTGCAGTTAGCCACAGCAACTAGCCCCACGTTGGCGCCAAAAAATGTAGTGGGTTGGGGCAGCACCCCCTCCCCCACCACAGGCAGAAATAATGACTCTGACAAACGGATTGCAAAAGTGATGGAAAGTTTAAATAGGAAAAAGGGAATGTGTACAGAGAACCAGAAGCAGTGACAAAAGAAACCCCAAAGCAGACACAGAAACATCCCATCCCCACCTGAGGGTGCACCCAAGACCCCCGGGGCTCATTCTTCCACCCCCCCACTGCTAGGCTAGTCTCGGCTGACCAGGCCTGAGACCACCCATCCTCCTGGCCTTGGGCCTAGCCAGGCCCAAGGCCGGGAGATGTCTCCCCCAGTTACTGGGTGCCAGCGAGGGAAGAAAGAGGATGTGCCAGACCCGCGCTGGATTTTATAGCGGTGCAGGGAATTGTGGTAGGGAGATACCTGGCTTCCTGTGTCCACCCACTGGGCTGGACTTCTGGACACAGGAAGTACACCATGTAGCAGAGGGCACCCAGCTCAAACCACCACAAGAATCCAAATACATCAACATGTACAAAGTTATTTATTAGTTAATTTCAAGATTAATTCAGGCTTATCCTCATTTTAGTACATCTGTTGCACTAGACGGAACAACATAAAACTTTTCTCTTGAACAGTTAAAGAAGTGTACTGACAGACCAGAGTCCTAAAATATTCATATTTTCACTCAAGTTAATGACTCTGATAGTTTAAGAATTCAATAAAACATTGTTTGCACAAAATTTAAGCTTAAGTAAGTAGTTAGGAAAGAGATTTGACCTCTTGCATTTGATTTCAACTGTGAATACATGCTTACATTTTTCCAAGAACAGTAAAGAACCAGTTTTCAAAAACAAGCCATGAAGAATACCAAGTACTTTGTAAGAATCTTTTCACATATCCTAGGGTTTCCCAGTCACAAACTTAATTAGAATTACTAAAAGTAAGGAATATCTCCCCAGATGCTCCTAAATAAATCAATGCTATCTTCACCATTGACTTCCACAGAAAGAGTACGAGTTTATAAAGAGTAATTTTGAAAATTCAATTTCTGCAAGTAATAACCCTTAAATAATTACAGGAAATTCTTAACAAATTAATAGTGAAAAGGAAATACAAAACAACAACAACAAAAAAAGAAATATCTATTTTACAAGTAACAGCATTGAACCAATTTCAATCATAAATTAAATGTCTTTAGATCACTTCAGTAAATTCAGCAAGTAAAGATTAAGCAGTAATATATATGAAAGCAATTGATAAATCTGAAGCAACCAACACCTTCCCAGACCTTTAAAAACTTTGCCACCAAAGACAACATTTCCAGATGCAGATAAATGGGGTTTTGCCCTGCTTATCATTATAATGTAAAATTGTGTATTTGCCTATGTGAAAAACTTTTGTGATCTCTCCCAACCCCTGTTCTTTCCAAATTTTGCCTCAAAGGTATCAGGAAGACAAGATCTTCAGATTTTGCTTGTCATAATGGCAAAGCTATGAATAAACTCACGTCTTATTAACTAGGAGCTTGTGTTATACAACAACATTGGTACCAAGATAAGATGGCTTTTCCACAGAATGCAACCCAGGGTCCAGACTTCAATTAGTGTAATGGATCTTACAGATTCAGCAGTTTCTAGCCATGACAGAGGTCACAGTGGGAGATCTCATCTGCTTAGAATCTGCCACAACGTCTCACTTAAGACCCATTTGTAAAGCAAATGTTACCTAAAGGAAAGAGCTTGCACAGCTCCACAAAAACTGGATGGATATGGTTTCAAGTAAGGTTATTCCTGTGCATTGCAGGTCTCTGATCATTGCTTCTTCATAAATCAGAGGTGGCATAAGGAAAAGAAATAGAATCATAGAATGGTCTAGTTTGGAAGGGAATTCCAAAAGCCATCTAGTCCAAGCCCCTCTGCAGTAAGTAGGGGCATCCCCAAATAGATTAGGTTTCTCAGAGCCCTGTTGAGCCTCACCTTGAACATCCTCAGGGATGGAGCCCCAACCACCTCCCCAGGCAAACTGTTCCAGTGTTCAACTACCTTCATGGTAAAGAACGTGTTCCTTACATCCAATCTAAATCTACTCTTGTCTAGTTTGAAGCCATTGCCCCTCATCCTACCACTACAGGCCTTTGAAAACAGTCTCTCTCCACCCTTCTTGTAGGCCCCCTTAAGATACTGGAAGTCTGATTTGAGGTCTTCCTGGAGACCTAATAATGAAGTTCTTTTGGGTTTATATAATTTATGCTCTACACTCTCAGTCTGCTGACATAGTCTTTCAAATTGAGCTGCAAAAAGATTACAGAGCTCAGTAAAATCCATCCTGTCCCCACAAAGACCAGATTACAGGTCCTTTTCAAACTAAGTGTAATTAATACCAGCCCCTTAAAATTGAGCACTAAAAAGGCATTAATATAGCAAAAAGAAAAAATGATCAGAAGATTATGGCATATTAAATCTTGGAATGGAGCAGTGGTCTTATTCATGAGAAATTTAGAGTAAAGGGGCAGAAGGAACTACTGATCTATCTTTGTGCATCATAGCACAGTCCATGAAGCTAAAATATTGCTTGAATTAAAGAGTATCAAAACACCCACATTTTTACAGACATCATCCAGTCCAGCAGTCCAGTCAGCACTGAAGGGTCAACACCAAACCATATCCCTAAGTGCAAGGTTCACACCAAACTAAGCAGAAAACTCACTGTATTACCTGCTATATTGTTCCAGTATTTTATTTTCATTGGTCACAGTCTTAATTTCAAATATGAATTTTGACTTCCAAACTTTGGGTCTTCTTTTATAACTTCAGTCTCTGCTTCTCACATACTTATTAGCAGATGTCTGTCATTTCTGAGATGCGTGCAAATCATCATTCCTTCCTTTTCTCTTTAATAAGTAACATTTTTCTTGTAGTCTATCAGTTTACAGTGAATACTTCACTCTCTTGACTCTTCACTGAATCGTCTCAGATTTAGCAACTTATATCTTGAATTTTGAATAGTTAAGAGTTACCCAAGATTCTGAGAAAAGACACTTCAGAGTCAGATACAAATCAGAGAATCACAGAATCCCCAAGGTTGGAAGAGACCTCAAAGATCATCAAGTCCAACCAGTCACCACAGACCTCATGACTAAACCATGGCACCAAGTGCTATGTCCAGTCCCCTCTTGAACAGCTCCAGGAATGGTGACTCCACCACCTCCCTGGGCAGCCCATTTCAATGGCTAAGACTATCTTAGTGAAGAATATTCTCCTAACCTCGAGCCTAAACTTCCCCTGGTGCAGCTTGAGACTGTGTCCTCTTGTTCTGGTGCTGGTTGCCTGGGAGAAGAGAGCAACCCACTCCTGGCTACAATCATCCTTCAGGTAGTTGTAGACAGCAATAAGGTCTCCCCTGAACCTCTTTTTCTCCAGGCTAAATAATCCCAGCTCCCTCATCCTCTTCTCATTGGGCTTGTACTCAAGGCCTCTCACCAGCCTTGTTGCCTTTCTCTGGACACATTCAAGTGTCTCAATGTCCTTCTTAAACCGAGGGGCCCAGAATAGGACACAGTAATGTAACATATCTTTTGTTTTTATCCTTATAAATCCCTCATATACACTATATTTTAATTCAAATAATCAGGGAAATACAATTAAGGATTTCAGTACTAATCTGATGGAGAACCAGGATGAACTGTACTACACAGGTACCATTGAAATTATGCTTTACACTCTAATTATGTAATAACTTGTTCATTTTCAACTCTCACAGATAATACTAGAAAGGTAATAGGTTAAAAAATTGTTTTTCAAAGGCCTAGTACTATGGAGACTTGGGTTTTGTGGAAATAGTATTACTAAGAAAATAATGAATTGGCTATTCTCAAAACACCTCTGTCATTAGCATGATATGACACTCAACCTTTACAAGATAATCTTATGCATTGTACAGAGTAATGGAAAAACTGTTATACTGTGCAGAGTGGTTAGCTGCAAGTGGGAAACAAAACATTCTTCAGAAATGCAGTTGGACAAAGGAAAGACTGCATAATCTGAGATGATTAATAGAGTAGTAGTAGTAATAATAATAATAATAATAGGATAATAATAATTTTATAATAATTTATAATAATATAATAATATAATGTATTATATATAATACAATAATAATTTTATAATAATTTAATAATAATAACTGGATAATAATTATTATTATTATTGTTGTTGTTGTTGTTGTTGTTATTAATAGAAACTAATTAGTCATACCTGAAGAAATTAATTTAAAATTCCAGTAATTTATTTCCTCCAACCAAAAAAATCACACTTTCCAATTAATGTATTTTCACATTCAAAACAAACAAACAAACAAACAAACAAACAAAACCCAATACCAAACCCTTATCTCTTTACCAGATATAGTGAAGACTTTAAATGCAGAGAAAATGCAAAGATAATTTTAAATAAGATTTTATATTATTAAAATCTGCTCACAAAGTGATCAGGCATAGTCAAGTTGCATGTAGAAATGCCAAGACCATCTGAACAAATTATATTTCACAGAAATGACAATCACTACATCACTGAGTACATTTCATCCAGTTTACTTAGATAACTTCTAGCTACTGTTAACGTCTGTATCTCAATAAAGCAAATGTGCAAATGGCATGGTTCCTGTTAGAAACCATTCTCCTATCAAGTTGTATAGCTGCACAACGCATCAAAATCCAGTTTGCTTGAATTCAGGAGTCAAAATAACAGTACCATATACTAATTTACAGATAGTTCTTTTCTTTGCAGCTGCAGCGGTCTGAGGAGAAGCCAGTTAGAAGGCATGTGTTAGAACATAGATATGAAAGAATTCATAGATTTGCTGGTTTTGAATTATATAAAACTGCAGCCTGCAATACCAATTTCTGTGTGGTGAATCACTTTTAGAGTGCAGTATTGTTTAGGCTTGATGTGTTTCTAGCCTGTTTCACGAGAACAGAATTCTTTAACCTCACAAAACCTGAAGAATTAACCTGTGTTACATAGTGCTACAACTTAAGATCATTACTATAGATCTTCTTAGACACGTTCAGAAAAAAAAAAAAAAAAAAAAGACACACCCCAGCATGTGAGGAATGAAGAGAAGATTTTTTCCCTGAGGTATCTTACTGTCGGAATAATCTTTGTAATTACTATAAATTAAGCCTGTTTTTAATGGGATGAATAGAATTCTACTCCATTAGTAAGCAATCCTTTCTATCTCTGCACTAAAAAGCATTTGTCCTCAGTAAATTCTTATGAACAAAAAACAAGATGAGTTTTCATAATGTGAGCTCCAGCTTGCTTCCTTTGTTTACCAGAGAGCACCATCTGAAAATGTATCCAGCACAGGAATATGGCTACTGACTAAACAGTTTCCTGAAGTAAACATTTCATTAACCTTTCTAAAGTGAATAGCTTCTCCCAAGAGAAAAAAGCACGTTTCAGATTAAAGATAAAGGAAGAACAAAGCAAAATATGTGATAAAAAGAGCTTTCATATTAAAAGCTGGCTGGCAGATATCAATACTGTGAAAATCTAAGAGATACAGAAGCAGATAATTATACACCAAAACCACCACTTTTTTGCTAGCTTCCCAATCATAGACAAACTGCACTAGGCAAACAACTGGCTGGAAGTCACTCTTTATTTTTAGATAAAAGTATGCAACATCTAAGATACGGTTACGCTGTTCAAAAATCCATTCATTCCAAAGATTCTTTCAAGCAGGGGATTATTCACATGTAGAGGAGCCCTTTAGTAGCTGACTTCAGCCACTGCAGCTCAGATTTCCTACTGCATTTAGAGGCTGCTTTACCACCACCTCGGACCATCAATGAATATTAATAGCTCTCTATGCTGAACCTGTTTCATGATAAAGATGACTTCAAGGTATCTCCCTCATTACATCTGATTCCTAAATGCCTCTGTTTACATTTTCTTCTTTTTTTCAATAACAGTGTTCTCTCTAGGGCCTTTTTATTCTCCTGCTTATTTCTAAACAGGCAAAATGAAAGCATTGACTGGAAAAAGAAATGTGAACATTGAGAATCGAGTGTACACAAGCATATTTGCTAAGTGAACAAATGGGAAGCAATGTGCTTCCAAAAATCTTACAGACAGAAGAACGTCTAAATGTTTCATGTAATATCTGCAGATAATATATTTTCATGATTTCTTTTACAGAATCCCTTTAGAATTAAAAGCAGGGGTTTATCTCAGCTTTTATTCCCTACACTGCTCTTTTCCAGGATAAAACATATGGCTTTACAAAATACTGGAAACATTTATTTTAAATCATTTGTCTCTGTGTTTCATTCTCTTACATTTTTCTTGATATTATGAAATAATAGACTCTAACCACTGAGTTTCACACATGTGTAAGTCTCCAGCTACCTGCAAGTAAGAAATTTGGCAACAAGAGTGCAGTGAATAATAGCACTTGGAGTATCTGGCACATGAGGATAAAAATGTCGTCAGTTTGTTCTGCCATTGTTATTCACCCACATTGCCTTAAACTTCAATGAAGTTCCCATTGTCTCCCTTGGCTAAAGAAGCCATGAGATAGACAGGAAGGAATGCAGTTTTAAAACATTTGAAGGTAAGGGAACGTACTTGAAGTAAGTGCAGTGAAGGCCACTTACACTGGAGTTTCAAAGATGTGCTGCATAGTCCAGGCTATTGGAAGTTAAAATTATTACATAAGTTTCATTTTGAACACACTGGATGGTTTAAGGTAAGTAGAAGGCATTTAAAAATCAGAGTTAAAACTAAACATGCAGAACTGGAGAAACAAAATAAATCCTATTAGCAACAGTTATTACTTTAGAAACTATTTCTGCCCACTGTCTTTCATATTTTCTTGCTAATCTACACTGGACCCTTCACAGTGAAATATTCAGAAAATGCCCAGCCCCACTGAAATTGAATTGCTTTTTCTATTTTTAAAATTAAAGGTCTTGAGTCAAACCATGATATATCGTGCAATGAATCTGCAACAGAAAGAGCTGTATAATAATGCCAGCTAGTGGTCACTTGACTTCAGAGCAGAGTAACTCAATTCCAGCACAGTTTCAGTATTTTTGAAATGTAATATAACTTTTTAATAGTTGTAGTTTAAGAAGAAAACAAATAAACAGCAAACATATTTCAGTAACTTAGTTATCAGAACCTAAAAAACCTGTATGCAATTCATTAATATGTTAGTCCTATATTTATAGTTAATTTTCCAATTCAAGAACACATGGATATTTTAAGATCACACCAGCACTAATTCCCACACTAAATTACATTATAGTTTAATTAATGTTGCTTAATTTTACTGTTTGTGCCATCTCTGAGTTTTGCCCTCTGATGCCTGGATAAAAGTGTTATATTTTTATTATGATTGCTGTTGATAAATACTCTCACAAAGGCACAGACGTCAGAAAACAAGCATTAAATGGCTGCAAAAGAGGCAAGGAAAATGCAGGATTATTCATTAATAATAGTGCATGAATTTACAATAATTATACCTACAATATTAATGATGCACCTTTCTGAATTCTCTCTAGTCTACAATTGAAAACAGCTTGAACAGACTGTCTTGCAAGGTAGGGCATAAAGGAGCATGAACACTAAGTAATGCAAAATGCACAGTGAGAGAGGAAAGGAAATTGAAGAATGAATCTCAGGTAAATTCCATGTCCTGTAAAAAGATGTACACTTAATGCTATGGATAGCTTCACTAGCCAAGCTACCTTTGTAAAAATTAAGTCAGTCAGTATTTTCAGTTCAGGATTTAAAGGTCATAGAGGTGAGTATACATTTTTGGAAGCAGAAATTGACATTTGCAGGAAATTATATCAGAAATTATAAGTAATATAACATTTTAAGGGCAAATCCATGATGTTATAGCTATCATCAGACAATTCCAATTAAGGTATTGTTGGGATTAATACTGTTTTAATATCCTAAAGGGTATATCTATGCTACAGCTGGCAAGTAGGTTTAAACTTTCTCTGTTTACATTCAATACAATACAATACAATACAATACAATACAATACAATACAATACAATACAATACAATAAACCAGGTTGGAAGAGACCTTCAAGATCATCACGTCCAACCCATCAAACAACTAGATCATGTCACCAAGCACCCCATCAAGTCTCCTCCCGAACACCTCCAATGACGGTGACTCCACCACCTCTCTGGGCAGCCCATTCCAATGGGGAATCACTCTCTCTGTATAGAACTTCCTCCTAACGTCCAGTCTAAACCTGCCCTGGCGCAGCCTGAGACTGTGTCCTCTTGTTCTGGTACTGGCTGCCTGGTAGAAGAGACCAACCCCTGCCTGTCTACAACCTCCCTTCAGATTAAGCAAGACTAAGATCTACTATCGCCCTGCAACAAATCTGTGATAGTTCATCTTGCAGTCAGATTTGTTGTGTGGACTCAGTTTCTGGGATAGTTGTGTTTATGGGGTCTGGCTGGCTGAGGGTGTGAGCACACCAATCTCATATTGGCAGGGAGCACCGGAAAGAATCAAGATGGTTTTACCTGTAAAGGACAAGGCAAACACATCCTTCCAGCCTCACTCTGCACAGATTTACCTACTCATTTGCTTACTCCTGACTTCAGCAGGACTATTCATCATGGATAAATACAAGCACAGCAGACATCTTTGCTAATAATTCTTATAGCCAGGAAAAGAACAAGGTGCCAGCTGAGATACTGAGTCTGAGAGCCAGCTCCACAGTTGTCTGGAAAATTGTACTGCCATTAAAATTCATATGAGGATTATTCCTCAAGGAATGTATCTGTCAATAAGGCACAGAGCTACTACTGAGGACATAATATCCATTCTAAACTCAGACTCCTTTAACATTCACTACCTGTGATGGAAACCCTTTTTTAGGAGGTGTCTTTGAAAAAGGAGAGAGAGGGCAGAATTCACCTTTTACCATCCAAGAACCAATTAAAGCAAGAACGGGAAAATTTCTTCTCTTCAGGCTGCATATGCACTAGCAACTTGATTCAAAGTAGTTTTGAGGCACTTCCCTTAATTGTCTTTACTTAGCAGTCTTTTTTCTCAGAGTGGTTTTCCTGTGTGCTCAACAAATTCCTTAGGCCTTGTAGGAGATTTCTCTGCCACAAGAACATCTAGTCAGCCCTTAAACCTTTGTCCTTTAGCTACCTCCAAAACAAATGTGTGTTGAAGACTTTTGGCACAGGGAACCGCCCATGTGTGATTCAAAGTAAATTCCCTGAACTGTAAAGGGACACAGGCTCCTGGACAAAAAAGTCCAGAATCAGCCTTTGGCTACTGATCCTCTTCTATTTTACAAATGATCTTCTAAAAAGTATTGAGTAAACACAAATCCAAAACCATGTTACATTGCTAGTAACCACTAACAAAATGTAGATCTTCAAATACACAAAAACATTGTTAGCAGATTATTTGATTAGCTTCAGTAGTGTCCAGTACTTTGGAATGCATTTGGTGGATGGAAGATGACCATGAGCCAGCAATGTACTCTTGTGGGCAGGAAGGTCAATGCCATTCTGGGGTGGATTAGAAGGGGTGTGACCAGTAGGTCGAGAAAGGTTCTCGTCCCCTACTACTCTGCCCTGGTGAGGCCACATCTGGCATATTGTGTCCAGTTCTGGGCCCCTCAGTTCAAGAAAGACAGTCAGCTACTGAAAGAGTCCAGTGTAGAGCCACAAGGATGATGAAGGGAATGGAACATCTTCTGACAAGGAGAGACTAAGAGAGCTGGGACTCTTGAGCTTAGAGAAGAGGAGGCTGAGAGGTGACCTCATCTGTATTTATAAATGTGTAAAGGGTGAGTCCCAAGAGGATGGAGCCAGGTTCTTCTCAGTGGTGCCAAATGACAGGACAAGGGGCAATGTGTGGAAGTTGAGGTATAGGAAGCTTCATGTAAATATGAAGGAAAAAATATTAATTGTGAGGATGACAGAGCACTGGAACAGGCTGCTCAGGGAGGTTGTGGAGTCTCCCTCTGGAGATATTCAAAACTCGCCTGGATGCGTTCCTTTGTAATCTTGTGTAAGTGATCCTGCTCTGGCAGGGGGTTGGACTAGATGATATTTTGAGGTCCCTTCCAGCCCTTGAAATTCTGTGATCCTGTGATCTGTAAGCCTCCAAAGGCACAAGCAGATTTGCTGTCAAGCAGTGAAGCCAGTAATTTAGAATAGAATAGAATAGAATAGAATAGAATAGAATAGAATAGAATAGAATAGAATAGAATAGAATAGAATAGAATAGAATAGAATAGAATAGAATAAAATAGGTTGGAAGAGAACTTCAAGATCATCGTGTCCAACCAATCATCCAGCACCACCT
Organism: Picus viridis; assembly: GCA_033816785.1. Classification (NCBI taxonomy): domain Eukaryota; kingdom Metazoa; phylum Chordata; class Aves; order Piciformes; family Picidae; genus Picus; species Picus viridis. Next base: position 12,320 of record JAWKAJ010000326.1, read on the forward strand.
AATCAACTAAAGCATTCTAGATGAGCCATTGCCATCCCCACATGTGCCCAGCACACTTGGGAGAACACCTCATTCAGCTTCTCAGATTCTCCTTAAATATTTGCAATGTATCCAGGCGCTTGTATCCATGCCCCAGAAAAAATATCATCCAGCCCAAGAATGCTCTGTAGCACCTTCTTCCCTCTTCTGTCAGGCATGGTGGCCTTAGACATGCTGTCATCTGGTGTTTTCTTCCCCCATTTTTAACTTCCTTTGTAAAAGATGTTGATAACATTTTTCTCATTAATTTGGTAGCTACTACCTTACGTAGCTACAAGCAGCTTCCAGGCTCACAGTCACACCATTCTAGTGCTGTCTGTGATTCTGCGAAGGCTAGTCCACTTGTCTCCTCTTGGATCACACTGTGCTGTGCCAGCACTGGCCAGTGTTTACAAGGTTTTTTATAATTCTCTCCACAGTCGTCATGCCCTACAGAATAAAAGCTTCGAATGCCAAAGATTCATTCATCTCAGCTTCCAGCTTTCACTGTGTTACCACAGTCCCTGACCAGGGACTGATTTTCTCCTTCCAACAATAAGTGCCATCAACACCCATGCATATGCTTTCTTTTTATTTTTGTTTTATACTTAGAGTTCTTTTTGATGTAGGCTTCACCTATTTGTGGATAACAGAATTCCTAATTTTTCCTGTAATGCAGTTTCATGATTAGCTCTTCTGCCTGAAATAATGGAAAACACTGAAATCAAAACATTTCAGCACTAGCACTGCCACCACAAAAATTTCCTTCTGACAGTCTTCCTGCTTGGTGGGCATCACTTGATTTGCAAACACCAAGCAAAACACTTTCTAGCGACCATTCACTGTCAGAGTAGGGTTTTTAATTCTTTGCTCTATTTGTGTGAAGTTACAGTATCACAGTATGTGGTGGAGTTCAAATCCTGCAACTGCGGGCAACAGTGTCCTCTTTTTTTGCTATCCTCCAATTGTCTCATTTGATCAGTGAATTGGCCAACCGTAGGAGAAGCTCCACCATAATTTCTTGCCACAATTCTGCTTGCCAGAATATTTGCATAATTAGGAGGAGCAAGTTTGATGAGCTTTTTAGCAAGACCAGTTCCTACAGGAATTTCATCAGGATTCAGAGTCTCATGGTTACCATAGAGTACCTCTCTAACAGCAAATTCTCTCAGACGCTTGATTCCCTCATCTATGGTAGTCCAGAGTTTAGCATTCCATGGAAGATCATCTCGGGAAGGATACCTCATGAGAGTTGCCATTAAAAGGCGTATCCACAGAGTAACCTTACCGAGAGTCCTGCCTAGATGTCTATCTATTCCATTATCCTTTGAGAGAGTTCCTAGTTGAGCTGCTGACTTGTCTCCAACTACCAGAGCTGGAGCACCTGTATCATAGCATCTACTAAGCCAAGCTAGGATTGGCTCCTTATCTGCTCTGATGTAATCTTTATGCACATTCCTCAATTCCTCCCTCGGTGACGAACAGCTGTCAATGTCATCTGACTCCTCCTCTGCCTCATCTTCCTGAAGTTCTTGTCCCAATAATCTTACTGTCACTCTCCTCAGAATCTGCTTAAGGTCAGGAGTACCACCTTTAGTTGTTCTGCTATCAGCAATTTGCCCTGCATCTCCATCCAGTGATGATCTCAATAACTCAGCTATATCTTTAAGACAAACCTTTTCCTCCATCTCAGCAGGGTCTCTTTGAGCAGAAGTTCCCTCACCAGGATCCTGCTGCTCTCCCCATCAGCATCTGGATCAGCTTTGCCCTTTCCACTTCTCGTACTTAGAACAGCTACCTGCTTAACTGGAGCTGTGTTTGCATTTACAGCTGGCTTAATAGAAGCTGACAGGTTTTGAGATGAATCAGCTGCTGTGGAGGACACTTCCGGTCCTGCCGAAGAAGAAGGAGGAAATGGCTTTGCCCCATTAATGGCTGCCGAGGGCATGGAAGCCATGTTAGGAGCTGCCGCTGCCGCTGGCTGATTGCCAGAGCCACCAACAGCACCGTTCAGAGCAGCCTTTCCGATGGACTTTTTAGCCTTGTCCTTAACTGATACAGATTCTGCATTTTCCTCATCACTAGATACCTCTGGGGTAGAGTTAGAGCTGTGCTTTCTGCATTTCAATCTACGCTTAATTACAAAGCAGGCTTTAGACACTTTTTTCTCCTGATACAGAGCATATAACAAGTACGCAATCACCATCACCAGCAGCAGATTTAAACGCATCACATAAATCACCTTTGGATCCCAGCCATCACTTAAAACAACCTTTTCGCCTACCGGGATCTTAAACTCCTTTATCTCTATGGGCAGAGTGCTAGAGGTCACATTCCCGTATCTGTTAAGCCAAAAGAATCCCAGGCACCGGTCGTAAAGAAGCTGAATCTTATACTTAAACCATAAATACAATTTATACATCAAGTATCTGCCTAAGCGATCAAAAATCAATCCCAGAACATGCTTATAGATAAGGGCCCCAAAAATCGAAAAGAACAGACGCTCTAAAATCCAAAACACTTTCATGTTTGCAACTCCGACTCGAGCAGGCAATAAATCAAGCAACCTTTTAGCCCAGCTTCTGGACAGCAATTATCCACAAGCCGCACGTTGGGCGCCAATTATAAATATGTGGTGGAGTAGGAAGGTTCCCCCCCCCACACAAAAGAATTCCACAGCTAACTCAGCCGGAGAAGCAGATGAAAGCTGTATTTTACAAGCAGATATGGAATGCAATTAATATGTACAAAAACATACAATATTTACAATATATACAGAAATATACAGCAATGTATGTAATACAGGAAACCTTTCCCCAACCCCCTCTGCGGCCAGGGGGTTCGGCCTGCCGCTCCCTTCTCCCTCCCTAACACCCCTTTTTCCTAAAAGGGTTAGAGAGAGAGAGAGAAAGGAAGGTAATTAAAAGGGGAAAACTTTGTTAAAGCTCAAAGCGAATGCAAAGTTAGTTTTCTTATCTGGTTAGCAAGAATCGTTCCTGCGTAGCAAGCTGTTGCTTCAGGTAGAAAAGCAGGCCAGCTCACAGTACAGGGGGAAGAAGACGACTACTGACTGCCCCCCCAACTGAAAGACTAAACAAGAATCTACAGCCAGGTTCCACCAATGAAATTGGATTAGCATATCTCTTGCTTTCATTCTAATATCAAAACATTCGGCTAGAGTGTTCAGAAAGTGTCTCTTTCTTAAAGGCACAGCCTAAACCGGTCACACAGTATCACAAGGTTGGAAGAGACCTCGAAGATCATCGAGTCCAACCTGATTGGTTAAAGTAGCAAAATTCAATGCAAGGTGTTATAGAAGAGGAAGATGACTTCTTTTAATAAAATTACCTTGGATACACTGTGAATGCACTATGTACTAACAAGCACCAAGGGATGCAACTAAGCAGTCTGGCCAGGATAACTTTTGCACAACATCTGCACAGAATCACAGAATGTCAACAGTTGGAAGGGACCTCCAGAAACCTACTCTGTTCCCCCTTTCATAATTTTACCTTTCTTTTCTCCTCCTGCCTAATTTCCTTTCCCTACCAGGAAAAGAAGGGCAGAGAGGAGGCAACCAATCCTAAACCACAACACACTCAGGAAGTGCAGTTCCTTTTTGCCTCACTACTTTCATTCCCAAGTTCATTTAACAGCAGCAGACTCTTGCCAAAGGTATCCATATTATGCAAAGATATGCATATTTAACTGCATTAGGGGAACATGTTCTACTTTCCATCAGCTGCTTCTGCAAACACATTTCTACTGCACAGAAGGTGAACATTTAAATATATATATAAATTTCATTTTAGTGAAATATGGACTAATCTGTACACAGAAGGCATCTATTTAAGCTTACTAAATCTTTTGCAAGATCTTAATAACAGACTAGAATACAATAATAATAATAGAATAAACCAGGTTGGAAGAAACCTTCAAGATCATCGCATTCAACCTATCAACCAATCCAACACACCTAAACAAATAAACCATGCAACCAAGCACCCCATCAAGTCTCCTCCTGAACACCTCCAATGACCGGGACTCCACCACCTCCCTGGGCAGCCCATTCCAATGGGCAATCACTCTCTCTATATAGAACTTCTTCCTAACATCCAGTCTAAACCTGCCCTGGCGCAGCCTGAGACTGTGTCCTCCTGTTCTGGTACTGGCTGCCTGGGAGAAGAGTCCAACCTCTGCCTGTCTACAACCTCCCTTCAGGTAGCTGTAGAGAGCAATAAGGTCACCCCTCAGCCTCCTCTTCTCCAGGCTAAGCAACAACAACTCCCTCAGCCTTTCCTCATGGGGCTTGTGTTCCAAACCCCTCACCAACTTCGTTGCCCTTCTCTGGACACGTTACAGCAAGTCAACATCCTTCCTAAACTGAGGGGCCCAGAACTGGACACAGGACTCGAGGTGTGGCCTAACCAGTGCAGTGTACAGGGGCAGAATGACCTCCCTGCTCCTGCTGGCCACATTGTTCCTCATGCAGGCCAGGATGCCATTGGCCTTCTTGGATGCATGGGCACACTGCAGGCTCATGTTCAGCCTAACATCGACCAGTACCCCCAGGTGCCTCTCTGCCTGGCTGCTCTCCTGCCCCTCTGACCCCAGCCTGTAGCACTGCATGGGGTTGTTGTGGCCAATGTGCAGAACCCAGCACTTGGATGTGTTAAATCTCATGCCCTTGGATTCTGCCCATCTGTCCAGCCTGTCGAGGTCCCTCTGCAAAGCTCCTCTACCCTCCAGCAGATTAACTCCTGCCCCCAGCTTGGTGTCGTCTGCAAATTTACTGATGATGGACTCAATGCCCTCATCCAGATCATCAATAAAGATGTTAAAGAGCATTTAAGATGTTAAAAAGCATCAGGGCCCAGCACTGAGCCTTGGGGCACACCACTAGTGACTGGCTGCCAGCTGGATGTGGCACCATTCACCACCACTCTCTGGGATGAGCCCTCCAGCCACTTCCTAACCCAATGCAGCATGCTCCTGTCCAAGCCATTGGCTAACAGCTTGGCCAGGAGTTTACTGTGGGGGACGGTGTCAAAGGCCTTGCTGAGGTCCAGGTAGACTACATCCACAGGCCTCCCACATCCACCAGGCGGGTCACCT
>JAWKAJ010000327.1:0-17450 GCA_033816785.1 Picus viridis
GATCTTTAGAACTGTCTTCCAGCTCCACTGTTCCCTCTGTGTGATTGGTAATAGCCAAAAGCAGAAATGCTTTGAGGTGAGAAAAATGACAAACTGGGAGGAATCAAAACTTCCAGTGATACCTTGACGACTGACACTTTCTTTCACTTTATAATTTGGTTGACTGAAAAGTTGGATGCATGTATTTTGGCTGGTGATATGCAACTAAATAAAGAGGAATGGCATTCAGAATGTAATTTGCCTAGCAAGCTTTCTTTTTGCAAAGATTTATTATTTTTTTTAGTGCATTGCAGTGGTGGAACAGACTAATATTTTGTTCAGGTCCTTATGAGGCTGACTCAGGAGAAACCTCAATCGTCAGCATATTAATTTCAGTGGATCAGGAAATAGCAACAGGTGTCAAAGGCAGGAACAGTGAGCTCTTTTCTTCATTTGGTGATAAACTTGTATGTTTGTAATCAAGAACAAATTAGCATTCTGCTGGAATATTTTTCTACTGATAAATCTGTTGATTTTTTTCTTTTAACCTATTTGAGGAGTGATCTAAATGCTGTCTGTATTGGTAAATATTTTTTAAGTGTCATTATTACCACAAAACCAAATTATTTGCTCCAGAGTCCATAGTGGAACACCATTCAGGGCCATGTCCAAATCTGATGCTTTTAAAACTCAGCATTTGATGCATGCACATGAAAAGAAAAAAAAAACAATAAAAAACCAAACAACAAAACAGCAATGGAAATAAAAAATAATTTGAGGGTGAATTGACTTCTGGACTTGCATGCTGTTGCCCACAGCAAGCCACAGCTCCAGGAAGAAAAAGAGCAGATAACAAGTAGCTGTGAGATGAAAAGATCCTCCATGCAACAGAAGGGCCTGTTGTGTTCCCAGTGCCAGTCTGAGTCAAATTAAAACTACTTGAAAACTGAGAGCAGCCTGAGGTCTGATGTCTAAACAGTCTTGTTTAACTGTAGAAAACAGGCCCCAAATGTTGTTTGAAGCCTCAAGGAAAAAAAAAGAATAAAGCTTGCAACTAGCTGCCTTATAGAACAAACTGGTGGATGCTGTGTTGTGATCATAGAATCATCCAGGTTGAAGGAACCTCCAAAGGTCATCTAGTCTAACCCCTCTGCAGTGAGCAGGGACCTCCTCGACTAGATTAAGTTCCTCAGAGTGCTGTCAAGCCTCACCTTGAATATCTCCAGGAATGGAGCCTCAATGACCTCTCTGGGCAACCTGTTCCAGTGCTCAACCCCCTCATTGTAAAGAACTTTTTCCTAACATCCAATCTAAATCTGTTCTTCTCTAATTTCAAACCATTGCTTCTTACCCTGTCACTTCAGGCTTTTGTAAACAGGACCTCTCCAGCCTCTTGCAGGCCCTCTTCAGGTACTGGAAGGATACCAGACAGTAATTTCATGCAGATTGATAGAAGCATAAAAGGAGCTCTTCTCAACAGTGACCATATCATGACATACCTCATCCTCTTATTTGTGTGTTTTCTTACCATGCTAGATGGATGGAGAAATCTGTCAGAGTGAGTGAAGGCAATGTAAATCTCACTCAGGGATCAGACAGAGAGGAGAGGAGTGGTGTTTACTTTTTGGCTTGTGTTCCAGAGGTCTGGCTGTAGGCCAGGACTCATAATCCTAAGTAGTATGATATTTCTGCTAAAATAATCAGCAGTGAAGTGCAGTCAGTACCATAGTGTCTGCTTCCATTTGTCAGCAGGCTTCAGCACTAATGCACACAGAGAAGAGCTCAACATAATTGCTGCTCCCCAGAACTAGCTATTTTTCCAAAAGACCTTACTATACAGTTGGCAGTTGTTCTTAGCTTCTGGAAAGCAGGAAAGAAAACCAACTTACAGGAAAAAAAACCTGCTGCCAGGTCAGCAGCCTGATGTGGAGTAACTGCACAGTTGTTTGAACTGCAAAGGTTGAGGAAGCCTCCTAGGTCAAGCTTTGACACCGTCCCCCACAGCAAACTCCTGGCCCAAGCTTATCAGCCCATGGCTTGGACAGGACCACACTGTGTTGGGTTAGGAACTGGCTGGAGGGCCGAGCCCAGAGAGTGGTGGTGAATGGTGCCACAGCCAGCTGGCGGCCAGTCACTAGTGGTGTGCCCCAAGGATCAGTGCTGGGCCCCATGCTCTTCAACATCTTTATTGATGATCTGGATGAGGGCATTGAGTCCATCATCAGTAAATTTGCGGATGACACCAAGCTGGGGGCAGGAGTTGATCTGCTGGAGGGTAGAGAGGCTTTGCAGAGGACCTCGACAGGCTGGACAGATGGGCAGAGTCCAATGGCATGAGATTGAACACATCCAAGTGCCGGGTTCTGCACATTGGCCACAACAACCCCAAGCAGTGCTACAGGCTGGGGTCAGAGTGGCTGGAGAGTGGCCAGGCAGAGAGGGACCTGGGGGTACTGGTTGATTGTAGGCTGAACATGAGCCTGCAGTGTGCCCAGGCAGCCAAGAAGGCCAATGGCATCCTGGTCTGCATCAGGAACAGTGTGGCCAGCAGGGGCAGGGAGGTTCATTCTGCCCCTGTACACTGCATTGGTTAGGCCACACCTTGAGTACTGTGTCCAGTTCTGGGCCCCTCAGTTTAGGAAGGATGTTGTCTTGCTGGAGTGTGTCCAGAGAAGGGCAACAAAGTTGGTGAGGGGTTTGGAACACAAGCCCTATGAGGAAAGGCTGAGGGAGCTGGGGTTGCTTAGCCTGGAGAAGAGGAGACTGAGGGTGACCTTATTGCTCTCTACAACTCCCTGAAGGGAGGTTGTAGCCAGGCAGAGGTTGGTCTCTTCTCCCAGGCAGCCAGTGCCAGAACAAGAGGACACAGTCTCAGGCTGCGCCAGGGCAGGTTTAGGCTGGATGTTAGGGAAGAAGTTCTACACGGAGAGAGTGATTGCCCATTGGAATCGGCTGCCCGTGGAGGTGGTGGAGTTGCCTTCATTGGAGGTGTTCAGGAGGAGACTTGATGGGGTGCTTGGCTGCATGGTTTAGTTGTTGGGTGGGTTGGATTGGTTGATGGGTTGGACGCGATGATCTTGAAGGTCTCTTCCAACCTGGTGTATTGTATTATTGTAAGCTCCTCATTTGATCTTTGATGTGTGGAAGTTCTGACTGCACCTTCTAAACTCATTACTTCACTGTGGATCCCAGCATGCTGACTGCCAGCACCTCATCAGTCCTCACCAGAACCACCTCAGCGGCTGAAACAACTCCACCACCTCCAGGGCAGCCGATTCCAATGGGCAATGTCCCTCATAAAACCATAGAACTTCTTCCTAACATCAGCTAAACCTGTATAAACACCTGAGGCTATCATCCTCTTGTTTCTGGCGCAGCCTGGGAGAAAGAGACCAACCTCTGCCTGGCTACAACCTCCCTTCAGGGGATGAAAACAATAAGGTCACCCTCAGTCTCCTCTTCTCCAGGCTAAGCAACCCAGCTCCCTCAGCCTTTCCTCACCAGGGCTTGTGTTCCCATTCCATAACTTTGTTGCCGCCTTCTGGACACACTCCTTGAGACCAACATCCTTCTAAACTGAGGGCCCAGGCTGGACACAGTACTCCAAGGGTGTTAGCTAACCAATGCAATTAATGGGGGCAGGGCAGAACCTCCACTGCCCTGCTGGCCACACTGTTCCTGATGCAGACCAGGATGCCATTGGCCTTCTTGGCTGCCTGGGCACACTGCCAGGCTCATGTTCAGCCTACAATCAACCAGTACCCCCAGGTCCCTCTCTGCCTGGCCGCTCTCCAGCCACTCTGACCCCAGCCTGTAGCACTGCTTGGGGTTGTTGTGGCCAATGTGCAGAACCCGGCACTTGGATGTGTTCAATCTCATGCCATTGGACTCTGCCCATCTGTCCAGCCTGTCGAGGTCCTCTGCACAGCCTCTCTACCCTCCAGCAGATCAACTCCTGCCCCCAGCTTGGTGTCATCCGCAAATTTACTGATGATGGACTCAATGCCCTCATCCAGATCATCAATAAAGATGTTGAAGAGCATGGGGCCCAGCACTGATCCTTGGGGCACACCACTAGTGACTGGCACGCCAGCTGGCTGTGGCACCATTCACCACCACTCTCTGGGCTCGGCCCTCCAGCCAGTTCCTAACCCAACACAGTGTGAACCTGTCCAACCATGGGCCTGGATAACAGCCAGAGGAGTTGTGAGGACTGGTGTCAAAGCAGCCCAAAGGCTTCCTCAACCTTTATAGTTCAAACAACTGTACAGTTACTCCACATCAGCAGGTTTTTACCTCTGTAAGTTGGTTTTCTTTCCTGCTTTCTCCAAAGCTAGAGGTAACTATAACTGTATTAGTAAGGTCTTTTGGAAAAATAGCTAGTTCTCAGCAATTTGTTGAGCTCTTCTCTGTGTGGCATTAGTGCTGAAGCCTGCTGACAAATGGAAGCAGACACTGTGGTACTGACTGCACTTCACTGCTGATTATTTTAGCAGAAATATCATACTACTTAGGGATTATGAGGAGTCCTGGCCTACAGCCAGACCTCTGGAACACAAGCCAAAAGTAAACACCACTCCTCTCCCTCTCTGTCTGATCCCTGAGTGAGATTTACATTGCCTTCACTCACTCTGACAGATTTCTCCATCCATCTAGCATGGTACATAGAAACACACAAATAAGAGGATGAGGTATGTCATGATATGGTCACTGTTGAGAAGAGCTCCTTTTATGCTTCTATCAATCTGCATGAAATTACTGTCTGGTATCCTTCCAGTACCTGAAGAGGGCCTGCAAGAAGGCTGGAGAGGTCCTGTTTACAAAAGCCTGAAGTGACAGGGTAGAAGCAATGGTTTGAAATTAGAGAAAGAACAGATTTAGATTGGATGTTAGGAAAAAGTTCTTTACAATGAGGGGGTTGAGCACTGGAACAGGTTGCCCAGAGGTCATTGAGGCTCCATTCCTGGAGATATTCAAGGTGAGGCTTGACAGCACTCTGAGGAACTTAATCTAGTCGAGAGGTCCCTGCTCACTGCAGAGGGGTTAGACTAGATGACCTTTGGAGAGTTCCTTCCAACCTGGATGATTCTATGATCACAACACAGCATCCACCAGTTTGTTCTATAAGGCAGCTAGTTGCAAGCTTTATTCTTTTTTTTTTCCTTGAGGCTTCAAAACAACATTTGGGGCCTGTTTTCTACAGTTAAACAAGACTGTTTAGACATCAGACCTCAGGCTGCTCTCAGTTTTCAAGTAGTTTTAATTTGACTCAGACTGGCACTGGGAACACAACAGGCCCTTCTGTTGCATGGAGGATCTTTTCATCTCACAGCTACTTGTTATCTGCTCTTTTTCTTCCTGGAGCTGTGGCTTGCTGTGGGCAACAGCATGTGCAAGTCCAGAAGTCAATTCACCTCAAATTATTTTTATTTCCATTGCTGTTTTGTTGTTTGGTTTTGGTTGGTTTTTTCTTTTCATGTACATGCATCAAATGCTGAGTTTTAAAAGCATCAGATTTGGACATGGCCCTGAATGGTGTTCCACTATGGACTCTGAGCAAATAATTTGGTTTTGTGGTAATAATGACACTTAAAATATTTACCAATACAGACAGCATTTAGATCACTCCTCAAATAGGTTAAAAAGAAAAAAAATCAACAGATTTATCAGTAGAAAAATATTCCAGCAGAATGCTAATTTGTTCTTGATTACAAACATACAAGTTTATCACCAAATGAAGAAAAGAGCTCACTGTTCCTGCCTTTGACACCTGTTGCTATTTCCTGATCCACTGAAATTAATATGCTGACGATTGAGGTTTTCTCCTGAGTCAGCCTCATAGGACCTGAACAAAATATTAGTCTGTTCCACCACTGCAATGCACTAAAAAAAATAATAAATCTTTGCAAAAGAAAGCTTGCTAGGCAAATTACATTCTGAATGCCATTCCTCTTTATTTAGTTGCATATCACCAGCCAAAATACATGCATCAACTTTTCAGTCAACCAAATTATAAAGTGAAAGAAAGTGTCGAGTCGTCAAGGTATCACTGGAAGTTTTGATTCCTCCCAGTTTGTCATTTTCTCACCTCAAAGCATTTCTGCTTTTGGCTATTACCAATCACACACAGAGGGAACGGTAGAGCTGGAAGACAGTTCTAAAGATCACCTAATCCAACCCTCCTGCCAGAGCAGGGTCACCCAGAGTAAATCACACAGGAACATGTCCAGGTTGCTTTGGAATGTCGTCACAGAAGAAGACTCCACCACCTCTCTGGGCAGCCTGGTCCAGCACTCTGCCACACTCCAAGTGAAGAATTTTGTCCTAATGTTAACATGAAGCCTCCTGTGTTCCAGTTTGTGTCCACTGCCCCTGGCCCTGTTACTGAACACCACTCCTGACTCAATCCTCCTGACTCCCTCCCTTTAAATACTCAGAAACATTAAAGAGATCCCCCAAGGGCTGTCTCCTCTTCTCCATGCTAAAAAGACCCAGATGACTTTCAGCATTTCTACACAACAAGCTGTGACAAATTTCTACTTCAGCCCTTACAACTGCTAAAAGCATAACCAAATTAATCAGCTCAGAGGTATTTGCTACTCAGGAGATGTATATTTTTATTAATTTTGACCCACGATTCAATCTGGGTCAGCAGGCATAAATCCCACCATCTGCACTTCCAAAGGTTCCAAAAGCAGCTCTGCCACATCAGCTCTCTCCCAAACACAACACAGCACACAAAGGTCTCCATCTCTTCAAACTGCACTATAAATAACCACATTTGTTTCATACCTCTGCTCAACGCGGCTTCAACAGATCATTCCCCTGTTAATTTAGCACATGAATTTCAAAGGCCATAAAAGTACTGTGCCAGTGTGTGTGTGGATTTTAAGGTTCTGCTTCCAGCTGTGCTACTGCTGTGTTGTCCAAAATCCAGATTCCTTCACTCAGTGTGCAACACCCAATGCACACACAGAGCAGAGACACCGATGTATTAATAAAGTTGTCTGATTTGATGGGAACTTCAGCACAGCCTAGGCATCAGCAGTCAGTCGGCTATTCTTCAAGGACATAACCAAACCGATTTGGTTTATATGATCAATGGTCCTCCTTGGAAGACCAACGCAGTATATTTAACCCTAGCTTACACAGCACCACTATAACCTAGGCATTTACTCAGTTTCACGTGGATAACAGCAGGAAAGGTTTTACCCCAGTGGGACGAAGCTCTCGGTCGCTCTAAGCAGCAGGAGCTACACCGAGCGATTTTGCCTGGAAGGGTGAGGAAGGTGCAGGCAAGGGTGAGAATCTCAGAGCAGACCGCCAATCGCAGATTAAATTCCAGCAGCTCTTTCGGTTGTGCTGACCAGAAGCCAGCTCCCCTGGACCCCGCTCCGCTCCCGCCCGCCCCCGCCGCCCCGTCCCGCACAAACACCGTCCCCCCACCAATGCGGCGGTTTCGCCGGGGCTCCGTTAGCACCGACGGCGCGACCCTGCCCCGAGAGCCGTGGGCACGGAGCAGGGAGCCGGGCCAGCCCCGCCAGCCGACTCACAGCAGTGTCCTCCCGGCCGGCCGGAGCCTTCTGCCACCCCAGAGCCCGGGTAAGGGCGCAAAGACCGGCCGCACCGGCCCCTTCGCCTCGCTTCTCGCCTCAACTCCTTCACTTCCTCCAAACTCAGAGCCGCTCTTCCTCCTTCCTGCCCTCCAAAAATGCAGCTCGGACACGCCACCGCCGCTTCCCCGGGATGGCGGTCCCCACAGTCGCCCCTCCGCCAGGCCTGGAGCTGCAGCAGGGGCTGGAGCTGCCCGGCCACCGCCGCTTACCTCCATTCTCTGCCTGGGCGCCGCAGGACGCGCTGGCTGCAAGGACGCGCATTCGGCAGGCAGCGGCCGCCGGGCTGTCAGGCGCCAACTGCCCACCTCCTGCTGAGGGGAAAGAGGCAGAGAGCCGCTAACGAGCGCCGGGCCCGGAGCAGGGGAGATGACACCAGCGCCTCAAGGCACCGGCCGCGGCGGGCCGGGCTCGGGGGCTCCCGGCCGCCTCCTGTTGCTGCCCGCCCCGCGCAGGACCGGCCGCTCCGCCCCTACCTGCCTGCGCTCGGGGCAGGGGAAGCGGGCAGCGCACTCGGCGCGCGCTGCTCGCCGTCTCCCTCCTCGAGCGCAGACAAAAATAGCAACAGGCGGCGGGTCCTCGGCCCGGCGGCGGCGGAGAGGGACGGACGGCCGCCAGAGGCGGCGGGTAGCCGGCGACAGGCGATAGCCCATGTCACGACAGCGGGTGGCTGAGGCCCCCTCCCCGGGCCCGTAGCGTGCCACTCGAGGAGCATTCCGAGCACGCTGCCCCGTGTGTCCGTCACGGCCTCTGGTCTCCCGCAGCAATGTGTCACTGTCGCCGTGCCGCAGTCAGCCCGGCTGAAGCGCGGGGTGAGCCCAGCTGCGGCACTGAGGGGAAAGTGACAAGCAGCTGGCTCACAAAAGGAGAACCGTCCCACAGCCCAGTCGGTACTGGGGCCAGTTCTTAATGTCTTTATCAGTGATCTGGACAAGGGGATTGATGCACCCTCAGTAAGTTCGCAGCTGGCACTAAGCTGGGTGGGAGAGTTGCTCTGCTTGAGGGGAGGAAGGCTCTGCAGAGGGACCTGGACAGGTTGGATCGATGGGCTGAGGCCAGTGGGATGCGGTTTTAAAAGGGCAAGTGCCAGGTCCTGCACTTGGGCCACAACAAGCTCATGAATGCTCCAGGCATGGCGCAGAGTAGCTGGAAACTGCAGCAGATAAAGACCTGGAGGCCTGGCGGTGCTGGGCAAATGAGCATGAGCCTGTGTGTGTCCAGGTGGCCAAGAAGGCCAACAGCATCCTGGCCTGGATGAGCAATAGTGTGACCAGCAAGACTAGGGAAGTGATTGCCCCCTGTGCTCAGCACTGGTGAGGCCACACCTTGAGCACTGGGGTGTTTTGAGACACTCACTCCAAGAAAGATGTTGAGGTGCTGGATCATGTGCAGAGAAGGGCAACAAAGCTAGTGAAGAGTCTAGAGAACAAGTTTGGTGAGGAGCAGCTGAGGGAGCTGGGGTTGTTTAGCCTGGAGAAAAGGAGGCTGAGGGGACTGAGTTCTACAATTACCTGAGAGGAGGTTGGAGCCAGGTGGGTGTTGGTCTCTTCCCCCTAGTAACAAGTGATAGAAGAAAGGAAATGGCCTCATGTTGCACCAGGGGAGGTTTAGTTTGGATATTAGAAGAAACTTCTTGACTGCAAGGGTTCTCAAACACTGGAACAGGCTCTTCAGGGAGGTGTTTGAATCCCTGTGCCTGGAAGTGTTTAAACAACATGGAGATGTGGTGCTGAGTGCCATGGTGTAGCACCAGCCTTGGTAGAGTTAGATAATGGCTGGACTCAATGATCTTAAAGGTCTTTCTCAACCTTTCAGCACTTTTCCAATTCTCTGATTCTGTGTTCAGCAGCACACATGTCAGTGACCATTCATTTCAGTGCTGGTAACAGACTTCAACTAGTGATATGACAGAAATCAAACTCTGTTTAGTAGGTTTAGAAAAGAAATGCACTCAAAAGAGCTTAAAGTTGCATCAAATTAAACAAAGGGCATTTAAATGTGACTGGTTGCAAACAAGGGAAAGAAACAACCCTCCTGTGAAAAAAGAGTGCTTCAACATCCACACTTTCCTGAAGAGGCATATTGTAGGTCCTTTATTTGAAGAACCAAAAGCTCACTCTCTCTTTTATGTCTGTTTACCCAGGATACAGGAAGAGCAGTTTGTTTCCTGCTCAGCCTGAGATTGTTCAGCCTAACTCCCATGGAAGTTCCCTGATCATCAGCCTCCAGGCTGCCCTGGACAGCATTCCTTGTGTCTGCTTCCAGACAGAACTGATACTTAGATAGGGACAAAAGAAAAAAAAAGAATAAAAAGGTCTATTTATAAAAACAAGAAGAGAAACAGAACAGGGGGCACACATTACAGACCCTAAAGAGTAACACTTGCAAGGACTGGAATCCCTGTGTTTAGGTGAGAGCCCTGAGCACCAGGCTGCCCAATAATTTTAGATTCTCAGAAACAGTAAATAGCTGTTCTTTCTTATTTCACAAGCTACTTTTCCTTTACAGTTGCTTATTATCTAAAGCATATTATTGTCACGTTAACTTCTTCAGACTGAGGAGAAAAATCAGCCCGGGCTTACTGCTTCCTGCAGATGATCTGTAGAAGAAGACCACTTGAACCATTATCTCTTTGTCTCTTTGTCCAGTCACACTTTAAAGAAGACCAAAGGAAATCCCACCACTGCCTTTTTGCACAGGGCCTTAATATAGAGACTTCACGCATTAGGCATGCTGTGAGAACATGTAGGCAATGAAGCCTTTATTGTAGGCTATGGAGGAGAAGCATCTACTTACTTTGATCCCAGTTGAGGTAGGGTTGTACATCAGGACAAATTTAGGTGAATGTGGCTGGCTGTGGGTAAGGACAGAACTTGGGGCTGCTGTGACTCTGGATTCACCATCTGAAGTACCACAAGGCAAAGGGGAAGTCAGAAGTTTCCACACAAGGTACTTCAGTGGTCAAGTTGCTCCATAGCTGGGTAGCAGTTGAACAGTAATATTTTGGAGTATGAATTTGAATATGAGCAGCTACATTGTGCTTTGTCTGTATTATAAAGCTTCTGTGCTTTTCCCTCTGGATTACCCCTCATGAGGGGTTTCAGTTGCTGTTACATCAACAGTCTAAGGCTTTATTTGTGATGTTTAATAGGAATCTGTTTAGTACCTTATTAAGACACGATACTGGTTTGCACCCCTTTGACTTTAGTGAGCTCCGGATGAAGTATACTACATTCTTACCCAATGACGCTCCATCTCCAGATGCTATTTATACATAGATCCAGACATTCCCTAAACAAAATCTGAATGCTAACTGTGATTACAGCACATCTGCTTATTTTATGTGCTGTAGGAATGCGTGTCAGTGACATCAGTTAGCCATTATCTCCAGAGCCAAGCTTTCCACTGTCATTGATTGTGATTGAGAGGTCAAGAACGAGCTGAGCTACTGTTCCAGCTCCTGCCTGCTGCCTCTGTGGGTTTTGTGCATTTCAGATGTTTTGCTTAATCCACCCTTCCCTTCATTCCCATAAACACATTTGAAAATTACTTAGCAGTGCTTGTGTGAATATTTTAGGCTTTTCTGTCTGTTTGGAAGCTGCTGTTGCTATGCCATCATTTATATTCCATTTTATTTAGCCTGGGATTGGACTTTTTAACAGGCTCATCCCATTATGCCCAGTGTTTGGATGGTGCACAACCTCCTTTTAGTTACCTGGCAATCGCTCTACAAGTGTTGGCTGCCACTTGGAAGCTGAGCAGAAACGCTGCCCTTGATGACTCTATGTGCTTGCATAGTGCAATGAAATGTGAAGGAAAGTGATTCTGCTCACTTTAATTACCTTTGATCACTTTGGTACTTGTGGGCAGAGAACAGTTTTGTTGGCCCTTTTTTTACTTACAATTAATGTTTAGGTTTTACTTACGGCCAAAAGGTGCCTTCAGCCATGGAATCCTGGAAGTCCTCAATATTGTAAAGACTTGTGCTGGTGCTTAGCTATCAAATGTTAATTTAATATCATTTTAATGTTGCTAGTCACAGTAACTGTGAAACAAGGGTATCAGGTTTGCATGTTGGTGGCTTGTCAAAGTCAAACACATGACCATGAGAACTTTGAAAAGCAAAATGAAGCAGGAAACTTCATTTCTAGAAACTTTGTAGGTGAACTAGTTACAGGTTTAGAACACATTCTTGTACAATATAAAAATCATTGACTCAGAGATGTGGTGCTAAGGGATATGGTGCATAAGAAGGACGTTGAGACACTTGAACGCATCCAGGGAAGGGCAATGAGGCTGGTGAGAGGCCTCGAGCACAAGCCCTACGAGGAGAGGCTGAGGGAGCTGGGGGTGTTTACCCTGGAAAAGAGGAGGCTTAGGGGAGACCCTATTGCTGTCTACAACTACCTGAAGGGAGGTTGTAGCCAGGAGGGGTTGGTCTCTTCTCCCAGGCAACCAGCACCAGAACAAGAGGACACAGTCTCAAGCTGCGCCAGGGGAAGTTTAGACTCGAGGTGAGAAGAAAGTTGTTCCCAGAGAGAGTTCTTAGGCATTGGAATGGGCTGCCCAGGGAGGTGGTGGAGTCACCGTCCCTGGACAGGTGCCATGGTTTAGTAGTCATGAGGTGTTCGGTGACAGGTTGGACTTGATGATCTTTGGGGTCTTTTCCAACCTTATTCATTCTATGATTCTAAGGGTATCAGACTGCTGGAGCAGGTCCAGAGGAGGGCCACAAAGATGATCAGAGGGCTGGAGCACCTCCTCTATGCAAACAGGTTTGAGAGAGTTGGGGCTTTTTAGACTGGAGAAGAGAAGGCTCTGGGAGACCTTATAGCAACCTTCCAGAGGGAGCCTGCAAGAAAGCTGGGAATAGACTTTATACAAGGACTTGTAGTGGCAGGGTGAGAAAGAATGGCTTTAAGCTTGAGGAGGGCAGATATAGACTGGGTATTAGGAATAAATTTTTACATAAGGGCAGTGAGACACTGGAACAGGTTGCCCAGGGTGGTTGTGGATGTCCCCTCCCTAGAAGTGTTCAGGGCCAGATTGGACAAGGCCTCGATCAATCTGGTCTAGAGGAAGGTGTCTCTGGCCCTGGCAGAGGGTTGGAACTAGATGATCTTTAAGGTCCCTTGCAACCCAAACTATTTTATGAATCTATGACTGGTTGAGCGCCAGAGCTGGTATTGTTAGAAAATGGTTGAACTCATGGATCTTAAAGGTCTAGTTGATGAGATATTTGATCCTACAGGGAATCCTGCCTCTAGACTGAGGAGAAACTACCATAGTACTAAAACTCTGCCATGGTTTAGCACCTGAATAGGTAGAGTTAAATAATGGTTGGAGTAGATGATCTGAGAGGTCTTTTCAAACCCAAACCATTCTATGATTCTGCATGTTTTTTGTAACTTAGGGATGTGTCTTTCTCTAGGAGTAGAACAGGGATTCCCTTACACTTCTGTTCAGTCTGGCCTGAAAATGTTCTTTATTCTAGTTGGGGCATTGTTCTTACTAGATGAAATATTAATGCCTGTACTCCCAGTTCAAGGCTAGTTGCTCAAAAATAGCTATTTCTTCTATTTAATATCTGTTCTGGGACTAATCATCTCTGAATTGGCTTCATTATCTTACACAATGCTTGGGTGGAAGAATTAGACCAGCTGTGAAGAAGGGGTAGCTTAACACCCCTTCCATCTCACCATACTAACTTCTCTCCACTTTGCAATACTTCTACTGCCTTTGTTTCAGTTCTTTATTTCAGTTCTAGATCCTCTTTCTCTGATACAAGACAAGGTTAGTAAAGATTCTAGCAACAACAGGTTTCGTCTTGGCTTGTCATAACTGTTCAATCAACTTGATGAACCACTGTGAGGTTTATATGTTCCCCCACCCTAGGCTGTGAACTTCTCCTTAGAGCAGAGCAAGGGATGGAGCAAGTGAGTTCCTTTAAGAACACAGAACAATACAGATTTGGCCATCATCTTGACCACATCTCTACTCTTTAAAGTGCTCTAAAGCCATCTTAAGCTTTAGAGCATATTGTCAGCTCATTCCTGGCCCCACTGCTGGATTTCTAAGACACTTGCCAGAAGCATGCCCCTGCAGCCCATAATACCAAACATATCCTAGGCTGAATCAAGAGGAGTGTGGTCACTGGGTCAAGAGAGGTGATTCTGTCCCTTTAGTCTGCAATTGTGACACTCCACCTCCAATACTGCTTCTAGTTCGTCATCATCATAAGAACTAAGAACAGCTGGAGTGAGTCCAGAGGAGGGCCACAAAGATGATCTAAGGGCTGGAACACCTCTGCTATGAGGATAGGCTGAGGGAGCTGGGGTTGTTCAGCCTGGAGAAGAGAACACTCTGGGAGGACCTTACCACTGCCTTCCAATACCAGAAGGGAACCAACAGGAAGGCTGGAGAGGGACTTTTCATATGGGTGTCTAGCAACAGGACAAAAGGGAATGGTTTTAAGCTGAGGGAGAGTAGGTTTAGACTGGATCTTAGGGAGAAGTTTTTGGGAATGAGGGTGGTCAGATTCTGAAACAGGTTGCCCAGGAGGTTGTGGATTCCCCCTCCCTGGAGATGACCCACAGATAACAATAGCTCAGCAGAAACTCAGCCTGTCACAGGAAGAGGTTCTTCTTCTCTACTCAGCTACACAACTGTTGCAATCTTCAAGTTGTATTGAAAGCAACAAGCACAGAGAACTTGACATCTAGGAGATAACAAAGCTTTGAAGCTTTGCCTTTATACCAAGCTGTAGCTATGGCTTACAACGTTCCTGCAAGGAAGGATGTTCCACAATAGTCAAGTTCTTACTGGGAACAGCAGAGGCACCAAGTTAAGGGTAAGTTAGGAGAATCAGGTGCCCCACTCTTCTATTCTCCTGCTCCTCCTCCTGCTCCTTTCTTTTAGTCAACACATAAAGGACATAACATTTGCATGTGAGAGCTGCTTACTTTCATCTTTGTTCTACATGAGTCTGCAATACACAATCTCCTCATGCTCTCAATCTTCCCCCTTAACCTTCTTCATAAATCATAGAATCATTAAGGTTGGGAAAGACCTCTAAGATCATCAAGACCAACCATCAACCCAACACCACCATGCCCATTAAACCATGTCCCAAAGTGCCATGTCTGTGATTCTGTGGGATTCTGTCTACACATTTTTTGAACACCTCCAGGGATGGTGACTTCACCACCTCCCCGAGCGGCCTGTTCAAATGAAGGGAAGCAGGACCTCACGTGCTGAGGGGCAGGGAAAGAATAAAAGAGGAACTTTTGCAATAGTAGGGTTAAGGAACAGTGGACAGGGTTCCTGTTTAATTTCTCTTCTCAGCTCTTGCCACATCTCAGCTTATCTATCACAGAAGCCTCAGAGACCTGGGTGGTCTCTGTCTGCTGTGATGGGTCAGCACCACTACATACTTGGGTCTCACAAACTTTTACGCACTCCTGTTATTCCTGGTCTCAGCCAGCCAGCTACTGTGAAGTACAGGAAATGAAACAAAGAACATTTTAATTCCTTAATAGCAGAGCTTTGTTTTCATGGGCCCCATCCTGTGTATGGTCCTGACATCCCTCCCCATCTCAGTCCTACACAATAAACCACGAGCTGGGACTTGGAACTTTCGAAATACTTCCAGGAACACAAATAAGAGGGAAAACTATAACAATTTAAAATACTGGTCATGTTGCCTTCAGATTTCATCAACAAAAAGTCTCTTGAATTAGAAAAAAACCCAAACAAATAGACTTTTCTGCCACAAGGTCAGGTGGAAAGGGGGTGGCGGTCAATGCCTCATTGTCTTAAGAAGTCCTGCATTCCTTTTGAGTCTCAGTTCAGATGGACAACATACCACATGTGTTGTTTTAGCACATTGAGCATGCATTAAAATAATAATTTTTAAAAAGAGTCTAAAATAAAATGTATTTAACATTTTACTTTGTCCTTAGCTTTTATTTTCATGAGGAAAAGGCAATTAAGAGTTGATGCGTGCAGAAATTTCATGCAGTGTGACAAAGCTGATGGCACTGATACCGACACTGAGATTCCCTTCACAGTTATGACTATATTGAGTGGCCCTTAGGGTCCTGTTTAGGACGATGGGCTGCATTGGTCAAGGCACCAAATAAACATTAACTAATAAAAACCTGGCTCAGCTTTGGTTTAATATAAAAGAAATAGAAACAGAAAAGTGGAGGGCATGAACAATTGCTTTCTGCACAAACCAGTAACCTAGCTTTTTGGCTTTCCTAGGATTTGAGGAACAGCATACTGTTTCCTCATTATCCTTCTCATTACTTTATTTTGGGTTCTGCAAGACTGGAAAAGGCTGCTCAGGGAGGTGGTTGAATCCCCATCCCTGGAGGTGTTTAAAAGCTGCAGAGATGTGGTGCTGAGGGACATGGTTTAGCACCGGACTTGGTAGAGTTAGGGGAACGGTCGGACTCCATGATCTTAAAAGTCTTTTCCAACTAAAACCATGCTATGACTTTAATATCAGCTTTCTAGGCCACAGTGCTGGACCTCAGTGTGAATGATTCAGATACTACCTTTGACTATTCACAGCTAAGAACAACTGGTGTGACAGCCACAGAATGCAGAGGCTGCTCCTTTCCTTATGTTATCTGATGGTAACTCTAAAAGCAGTCCCCCAGTGTCTTTTAATTACTGTCTCAGCCAACAAGGTAAACTGGCATTTCCTGGGGGTGGAAAGGCAAGTTTGTTCTTT
The DNA here is from genome assembly GCA_033816785.1 of Picus viridis. Classification (NCBI taxonomy): domain Eukaryota; kingdom Metazoa; phylum Chordata; class Aves; order Piciformes; family Picidae; genus Picus; species Picus viridis. The sequence goes on from JAWKAJ010000327.1 coordinate 16,333, forward strand.
TATTAGTAATTTGCTTATTTTAAGCTGTGCTTGATCTGGCAACCACTCAGTTCTCCATAAGACACCAGAAGCCATTCTGGTAAAGAGATTTCATTACTGAAGAAGTACTGGAGCTGTTAGAGATACAGTGATAGCCAAAACAAGTGTTGAAAATGCAGAAACCTCTTGTATTCAAGTCAGCTGGTAACCTCCAAATATCCCTCTCAGGATCAGTGAGTGCAGACAACAGCAGGCAATTTCTGCTTAATCTTCTTAATATTTTCAGGGTAATAAAAGAGAGGTTAGTACACTTAGTCTTTCTAACCTGGAATATTGTGTATAATCCCATGGGAAATAGCTCTTCAACAAATTCACTGTGACTTTCTGATTCATTTGGGCCACCATCCCCAAGAAAAAACAATGCTTCTAAAACATTTACCCCAAGTTTGTCAAGGTCTCATCACAGGCTTCCAGTACTTCTTGTTAACAGAAGAACTTCCGTTGCCAATCTAAACCTAGATAAAGGTTCATGGTGTTATCAGACTGTATGCACATATAAGAGAGAAGAGTCCCCACAAAACAAGCTGCATTTCAAAAATTAGGATATTACTTATAATATTTAATTAAAACAAGTTTTGATTGAAATACATTTGCAGTTGACTTTTAGTTCATAAAGCTTTTAGTTCAACTGACTGGGGTTTTTTGGTCCTTTAAGGCTCTTTCCTTCCAAAATAAGATACTAGATTCAAGAGTACCCAGAGTAACTCTTAATAAAAGCAGGAGTCTTTTAGTCTGAGTTCTCAGATATTTGGTCCTAAAGATCCTTACTTCTTAAATAATACACTTCTAATGCTGCAAAACCCAATTAAAGCTCACAATTTTGCTATTTCACTCAGTCTTTCGTTGAAGATTGTTTTTATCTGGTTGGAAGAAGTGTTTTTCAAGAGCATTGACCAATTCATCGAGTTCCTTCTTCAGCTGCTCAACGTCACTGAGAAACAAAACACACACAAAACCAGAAAACAGGGTCACAGGGGGAAGTAGAGAAGCACATTGCCAGTCTGAGGAAATTTTAAGTCTGTTTACTGTCTTAGACAAATATTTTCTACCCATGCCAGAAGTTTATATACTTGATTAAT
>JAWKAJ010000328.1:0-17356 GCA_033816785.1 Picus viridis
AAAAATTCTCAATGCATTTCTACTTGGGCATCTGAAATTTTCCTTTGTGTGTCTGTAAGCAGATCGAGTGATGTTTTCGAAAGTCCAAATTGTAATGCTACAGAAACAATCTGCATGTTTGGTCTTGTCTGTTCTCATGCTAGTGACTCAAGATTGAGGTTGAAAGCCTATACTTACTAATTTCAATGGGAGTTTGGCCACTGGTTTTATAGGGACCATGGTATCATGCTAAGACTCTGATTTCTGATACTATGGTTTTTGTCAGATTTACTCACTCTGCAGTTTTGGATTATGTCAATGTGGCTGCCAGATAATGTAAACAGAAGTATCACCTTTGAAATCAATGGAGTCACTTTGATTTATGCTAGCTGGTAACTCAGCCGCAGATACTTATGTGGCCATACCAAGCTCAGTTATTTAAATGAAGGTCAAAGATGTAACTTCCTTGTTACTCCTTGTAACTTCCTTTTACTTCTACTCACCTTCTGCCCACACTGATTATTTCAACACTATGGAAACCAGACACCTATTCAAATTGGATCTCTGGTTCATATCTTTGGAGATTTGCTTGCTATGTGTAGAAGCATTAATTAAAATGTACTCAGTTTACATGTCTGGATGCACTCCTTCACTGAACAAACTCATGGGGAGGTAAGATCATTTTGTAAATGAAGATACTGCCTGCATAGAGACTGTGGCAAGATTCAGCCTGTCACTTACGTTGTTAATGGCTCTAGAGTGCATGTTTACGTAGAAGGCATAAAAAGAAATTCATTGCACTTCCTCTCTGTGTTACTGAATGGCCAAATAACTTTGAAGCATCTTAATTTCTATATATTTTTTTAATGTTATACATGAAGATGAGTGTTGCTGTCATCTAAAACAATATAAAATTTCCAAGTGACTGACAATCCCAAGCTTAACACTATGTGGATACTTCTAATGTAACATACAGAAAACGCTTTCATCATACAAGAAAGAGCTTTCCATACTTCAAATGCCTGCTCTGTAAAGCCCTGAAAACACTGTACATTTAAAGCAAGCACAAACTGAAAGGGCAATAATCCATCTTATAAAGCCTCTCTTTATGAGAAGGAAATAAGAAAAGTTGACTGCTATTATAACAGAAGAATTAAAAAAAAAAAAAAAAAAACAAAAAAACCAATATATAACTTGCACCATGTTTTTGGAAAGCTCTCAAGAATGCCTCAACAGTTTTTTCTTGTATTTCCTCTGGGGCTGTTGCTCTTGTACTATTACTCTATACTTAACACTTTCGGTACTTCTGCCCAAACAAGTATAAAAGTTCTGTATTTCAGATCAGCAAGTCTGCAGAGGGCATTTAACACCAAATTACTCAGAAAGTAGAAATTTTCAGAGAGTGGAAATGAGAGTTGGGCAGTGACTGGCTGGAGAGCAGCCCTGAGGAGAGAGACTTGGGTGCTGGTGGACGAGAAGCTCAACATGAGCTCTCAATGTGCAGCCCGGAAAGCAAATCAGATCCTGGGCTGCATCAGGGAGAAGTGTGACCAGCAGGTCAGGGAGGTGCTTCTCCTCTACTCAGCTCTGGTGAGACCCACCTGGAGTACTGTGTCCAGTTCTGGAGCCCTATTACAGGAGGGATGTGGACATGCTTGGAAGGTGTCCAGAGAGAAGGGCCACGTGGATGATCAGGCTGGAGCACCTCTCCTATGAGGACAGACTGAAGGAGTTGGTGCTGTTCAGTCTGGAGAAGAGAAGGCCTGAGGTGACCTCATTGTGGCCTTCCAGTATGTGAGGGGCCTACAGGAAGGCTGGGGAGGGACTTCTCAGGATCTCAGGTAGTGATAGGACTAGGGGGAATGGAATGAAGCTGCAAATGGGGACATTCAGGCTGGACGGAGGAGAAGTTCTTCACCATGAGAGTGGTGAAGGCCTGGAATGAGTTGTCCAGGGAGTAGTTGAGGCCCCGTCCCTGGAGGTGTTTAAGACCAGGCTGGACGAGGCTCTGGCCAGCTGATCTAGTAGGGTGTCCCTAGCCATGGCAGGGGGGTTGGAACTAGATGATCCTTGTGGTCCCTTCCAACCCTGACTGATTCTTATGATTCTATGAAATACAACTGGAGATTTTTTGGTGTGTTTTTTAAACATGTGGTTCTTTTCAGGACAGTGCTGCAGCCATTTATTTCTAGGTTGTAGTAATGAAGAAGAAAACAGATTGTTTAATTTTTTTACATTCAGATATGCTGAACAATTGCAAGTTAATTTTAAAAGACATTGTCAGTAGATGTGTTGCAAGCTTAGCATTTACACATGCAACCTGTCACTTAATAGGGTAAATGCGGAAGATGAGAATAAACTATATGACTTTTCGGAGTAAAGGGGCCTAATACCTGCCAATAGGCTTGTGCATATATACACAGGGACATGGAGTTCTTTTAGATTGAACATAGAATCATAGATTTGTTAGTGTTGAAGGGACCTCAAGGATCATCTAGTTCCAACATCCCCCTGCCTTGGTCAGGGACACCACACTACATCAGGTTGCTCAGCGCTATATCCAGCCTGGCCTTAAAATCCTCTAGGGATGAGGCTTCCACCATCTCCTGGACAACCTGTGCCAGTGTCTCACCACCCTCATGGAGAAGAACTTCTTCCTAACATTCAATCTGAATCTACCCATTTCTAGTTTTGTTCCATTCCATTCCCCCAAGTCCTATCATTACCTGACACCCAAAAAAGTCCTCCCCAGCTTTCTCGTAGGCCCCTTCAGATACTGGAAGGCCACAATAAGGTCTCCTCAGAGCCTCTCTTCTCCAGAATTGCATAATTGTTCAACTTTTGGCATTTGAAAACCATTTATATTCTCTCTTGTGTTCACATGCACATATGTGCACTTTGTCCAAAACTCTTTTTGTTGTCACATGTAAGTCTTTAAATAATTCTGCTAGAAGGTTGACATTACACAAGCACAGAAAGAAGGCATTCTCTTAGCAGTCATATTCAGAAACTAAACTCTTTTCATAATTCACTTTCAATCATCCTACAGATGACTTTTTCTTCAACAGCAGTAATTAAGTAATGATGATTAATATGTGTATAGTAAAAAATAGGAATCATGTTATTGAACTTGACAGCATTTAACTCAGCTGGAAGAACCTGACCTAAGCTATGCCTAGCTATTTCAATATTGCTTACCCATACCATTCAAAACTAAGACAAAACTTAGATTTAACCAATCTAAAACAACAAACAGAAAATATTAATTAGGCTACTCATGGTCTAGGGACCAGTTTTAAATACTTCTGGCTTGATGGGTTTTTTAGTTCTCTGTGGTCAGACTGGCACTCTGCTCACTGAGCTTTTTTTTCCTCCCCACCTATAAATATAGCAATGTTTTTGTTGTGGTGAAGTGTTTGGGTTTTTAAACAATTTAATGAAAAATTATTTTAGCTATGGCACAAGATTATGTACTGTTTGGCATAATGTTCTCTTTTCTCATATGGACCCATACTCACACTTTTCTCATATGGACCCATACTCACACCTTACAACATTTCTGCCTAGTGATAACATAAGACATTTCTACTGGGGTTTTGCAATTTCCTCCTTCATGGCCAGACAAAATGAAAAATACACTTAAAACCAAACAACAAACCAACAAACAAATCCACAAAAAGGAAACCCACCCCAAAAAAAACCCCACAAAACAATGAGAAACAAGTCTCATTATGTCAGGCAGTCAAATAAGAATAATTCTGTCCTGAGGATTTGTCTTTCTAGTTAATCTTATTGCCACAATCAAAGATGTTTTTAATGAGCATTTGTGGACACAATACTCTCTATTAAATACTGGGGGAAAGAGTTTAAATTTTCAGGAAGAACATTGCTGAAGTACTTGTGTCTGCTGGTCATACTTTTGAATACATTTCAAGGTTTTTAAAATGGTGATTAGATGGTAGAGTTGCTCCAGAATAGTCTTTTCCTGAATTAGATATCAGCCTGAATCAGATGTCCTTTTCTAGGATAGGTGGCATGGAAAGTGGTACAGCACAAACCAAAATTTCCATCTTTAGCCATCTAACCTTTTCATAGGATGCATATGGTGGACACGTGAGAAGAGCTAGCTCTTCCACACCTTTTTTATAGGTCTCCATGGATGTACTCCATTAATGAAGAGCATGTGTTTAGCTGGCCTCTGGGACTATTGAATCAGCTGCATACTGGTACTGAAGACATTATTGTTGATTTTCAGTTTTCATCTTTGGAGAGAAAGTGAAAGTGTATCAGCTGTATCTGACAGAACAGTCATGTTATTAAGCACTGTCTGTCCAATCGTTCTCTGAGAAAGTGAGAGATTGACCATGTATTGCAGGAATCTCAATTTAAATGTATACTGTGAGAGAAAGCCTAAACATAGATGGGCTCTTCAACCACCACTTGTGAGAGGTTATCTAACTGCCAACAGTGCATGTGGTATGACTGTGATATGTAGTGCCAAACTCTTTCAAAGAAGTGCTGTGATTGCTCCTGTTTTCACCATACCCACTACAACATACTTGCATATTTCTTTGCTTTTTGTAATTCTTTCTAGAAATTATGTGTAATAAATAAATTTTCCTTTCAGAATCTAAATTAGTTAACTGAAAAATGTGGTAAGAAGGCCCAAATGGGGAACTTTTTGCCTTAAAAATTGTTCTTTTCACTGCTGGTGCTGGAAACTTCTTCCCAGTAGTGCTTCAAATCAAATAAGTAAAGTGTTCAGTGTGTCACTTTGTTGATCCCCAGGAATTACATACATACTGACCCAAATGCAAGCATAGAAGTGAGAATCCACCAAAGGTTCCTGCTTTTCCCCACTGTAGCTGCACTGCTCAGAGGTCAATGAGTCTTCAAGGGTGTCTCCTGGAGACAACATGGGCCCTTGACCTCATAGCTGCTTGAGCTCCTGGGGAGAAATCTCCCCTTTGTTGTACTGTGGTCCAGCCCCTTGTCCCTGCACATTTGGTCAGAATGTGTGGGGAGAGGTGACAAACTCCACCTCCACATACATAAGAGTGGAAGTTCCTGCGCATGGGTCCGCTAAGTCTGGGGAGCTGCAGGCACCGGTGGGGGTCAGTCCCAGCTGTTGCTTCTCAATTATGCTTTCCTAATCAACCTTGCATTGTTTCTGGAATCAGTTTTGACACAAGAAATAGCCCTACTTAACCTCAGTGACATGTCCAGGCCAGATGTGCCACTGTCCTCACTATTGTTCCGTTCCACTTGCAGATATATCTCAATACTTCTTTTAAGATCTCATCCAGAGCTTATACTATCCTAGAAAAGGAACATGTCTCTTCAGGAACATGTCTTGCTCTGATGTTCAGGATATCCACCTCTAAGCTGTGATGAAGTTCTCTGTGTTACTCTGTGGAATGTATTAATATAGTGTTGACATGACCTAAGTCTAAGCGAATTACTCTGAGCACCTCATTGCTCATCCAGAGCGCAGAGACCCAAAATCATTGTGACATGCAGATTTCAAAGAACTTATGTACCCTGGCTGGAACATTCAAGTGCATAAACTCCTCAAACAAAGAGCAAGAAACATGACAAGTAGACAGTCAGTAGGCAGAATAATAGAAAAGTGCTTAATATAGTTCCCCTTCAGTAGAGTTTTATGTTTTTGAGGAAAAATAGACATTCTATGTGTAATAGTTCTACCCCATATGAAATGTAAGAATTATCAAAGGGTTGATTTTTATTAAATTTGTTTTGTTTGCTTTTACAGTTGCATCAGCTGTAGTGTTCTCTTCAGTAAAGTCGTGCTTTAAATCCACTGGCAACATTTGCCTTATACTCAGTCATTTAAGCTACTAGATCTGAGTGATCATTTGGCCTGGGATTTCTTGTGGCTTTGTGTGGTGGGTTAACGCCCACTCTGGAAAAAAAAAACCAAAGCAGGGTGGGGGGCTTGCAGGTACTTTGCACTCCCTGCAGGGCATTTTTTCCCCCTGGGAAGCTGAGTCTCTTCCACTCCCCCTCCCTGCCCAGCTAGGGTATATAAAGCAGGACGTTTCAGCTGTTAGCCCTCCATTTGGCTCCTGCCTCTGCTGGATGAGAGCTACTGCAGCTGCCCTCCTGCTCCTCTGCCATGTGTTCGGACCTGATTCTTCTCCCTGCTGCCTCTGTGCCTCTTCAGAGAGAAACTGGTTTTGTATTCTTCCTCTTTGTCCCCCTCCCATCCATCCCTGTTCCTTGCCCTTGTGAATCTTTCCTGTTATTGATATATATATATATATATACTCTTTTGTTTTACTTTGTTTAAAGAAAAACTTTACCTCTCTGCTTCCAAGCTGACTCCAAATTATTGTTTGGTGGATTTGCTCCTTCCTTTTTTCTCCCCTCTCTGTTGGGAGGGAGGAGGGGGAGTGGGGAGTGGGGGAAGAGATTCTCAGCCTTGCCCCCATTTGAGCTCTTAACTCCCAGTTAAGGCTCAAAGCACCACACTTTGTAACAGGATATGGGGAAGCTCAGTTTGTAATCTACATTTATTTTTCTTATTTATATCCTGTTGTAAAATACATCCTAAAAGACTCAGTAATAAACAATCTCATGTAAAATGAAGACTGGTTTTGTAGCATTGCAGCGTGGATTCTGTGATCTTAGTCTACTTTAATCTTTCTCATGGAACCCACAACTTTCCTAGAAATTAGTGAGCCAAAAGTACTAAAGGCTCATAATATCCACAGCCAGATTCATTAGGGTACAAAAATGTTACACAAACAGGGTAACTCTAAAGTCAAACATCTCAGCACTTTTGATTAAGTTTTGAATGATCTTTCCCTCTTTCTACTGTTGCCTTACAGAGCAGGTTTTCTTATTCAATCTTGTCTAAAACACCAGGAGTTCACATTTTTGTTCAGGTCTGTACAAACCTTAGTATAAACTCTTCCTGCATCCCTAGCAGTGCCTCCTACTCACCATACTTTGCTGTGCTGGTTCTCTGTACAGCAGTGTTCCCGCACTGCTGGATCTCCCAGTTCATACTGAGCTGCTTAGGTCTCATTGTTTTCTGTTTCTGTCTCACTTCACCACATGCATTGTCTATCTTCTACTCTACAAACAACTTCCAGTTATGTTTTCTTGACGACATTTACTGTTTCCCTGACTCTTTCCATCTCCAAGTTGCCTTTCACCTATGGTTCAGCAGACATCCTCATTCCTTACTGTCAAGTCTTCAAAAGCTCTATATCATACGTATTTGTATTGGTTTTATGTGGCATGGGTTTCATAGCTCGTAGGCTGCAGGAGTTGATTCTGTGAGAAGACACCAGAAGCTGTTTCCATATTGGATGGAGTCCATTTTGTCTGGCTGGAAGATGAATCCATTGTTGGCCAATGGTAAGGCCGGTGGCACCTCTGTAATAACATTTAAGAAAGGGTAAAAAACACTGCACAGCAGCTGTGAGAGAAAGGAGTGAGGAAAATGTGAGAAAAAGAGCACTACAGACAGCAAGGTCAGTAGAAAAGGAAGGGCAGGAGCTCCTCCAGGTATCAGAGCAGAGATTCCCCTCCAGCCCTTGGAGAAGACCATGGTCAAAAAGGTTGTCACCCTGCCACCTATGGAAAGAATCACACCAGAGCACTTATGAACACTGCAGGCTATAGAGAACCCCCACACTTGAGCAGGTCAATAAGCCCTGAAGGAAGCTGCAGCCTGTGTAAAGCCCATGAGGGAGAAGGCTCTTGACAGGAGCTGTGGCCTTCGGATAGAAACCCACACAGTTTATGCCTGAAGGATTATACCACATAGAAAAGACCACACTGCAGTAGTTCTTGACCTGCAGCCTATGAGAAGGACCCACATTGGAAAAGTCTGTGAAGGACTGCATCCCATGGGAGAAACTTTGCACTGGAGCAAGGGAACATCATGAGAAGGAAGAAGTAAGAGAGACTAAATGCTCTGAAGTGATCACAATTCCCATTCTGCATCCACTCAGCAGAGAAGCAGAAGAATTATTAGTTGAGCCTAGGAACATGGGAGGGATGAGGTGAAGGCCTTTTCAGTTTTATTCTTATTTTCCCACCTGGTTAACTCTGTATTCTGTATTCTTTCAAGGCAAAGTCAGCAGAGTCAGCCAAACTTCCATTGTCCTAAAGTGAGCATTTATTAAAGACTGGCTTGACTGAGTGCATGATCTGTCCTGCTGTAAAGGCATACATGTAAAAATGTAGCACTCTTGCTTTGTAGAGACCGCTGAATGACTTGCCAAAGCCATGATTTTCCCCTGCAGCCCTAAAACACATGAAGAGAAATATACTTGCCATGTGTGGGAGAAAGCAGGAGAGAGAGCACGAGCAAGTTAGTAAGTGAATGCTGAGCCCTTACAGGTGATCCATTACCCTGAAGCCATTACAATTTGTCATATATGCTTCACCTAGCATCAGCTGCAAGATGAAATGTTTTCAGCACGGTTTATCAGTCTACCTGGATGTGTCAGGTCAAATTCCTTTTAACCCACTGTTCAGGTTCATGGGCTTTTGGAAAATATGGCAGAGCTGATCAAAGCTAGCAGTATTCTTTTTTTTTTTTCCCCCCAGTTTGCTCACAGTGTGAAACAGGGTTTCCTGTACAGAGACACTGCTAAGAATTTGACTGCCAGTTTAATCCATTGCAGTTCATAAATTCTGGCATATACCTTCACTTCTATTCCAAATGATAATTAAGAAAGCCTACTATGCTAGAAAAAAAAGGTTTTCCTCCTTGGCAAATATGCTAACACAAACGCATGCACGCTTACATATGCACGTAGACACAACTACCTGTCTCTACATGGGCAATCTAGCAATCTAATCACCCTGAAATAAACCCACTTTAATTTGTTACCAGAATATGAAAATATACATTTATTTATTTTTAGTCATCAAACTATGACCTTTTTTCTTATATTTTCTCTAAAATTACAGGGACATGTCAAAGTCCCTGGCACTGACATCAGTTATATAGTTATATACTATATACTCTCTATATATATAGTGTATATGTGTGTGTATATATATATATGCACACATAGTATCATAGTATCAGTCAGGGTTGGAAGGGACCACAAGGATCATCTAGTTCCAACCCCCCTGCCATGGGCAGGGACACCCCACACTACATCAGGCTGGCCAGAGCCTCATCCAGCCTGGGCTTAAACACCTCCAGGGACGGGGCCTCAACCACCTCCCTGGACAACCCATTCCAGTGCTTCACCACTCTCATGGTGAAGAATTTCCTCCTCACGTCCAGCCTGAATGTCCCCACCTCCAGCTTCATTCCATTCCCCCTAGTCCTATCACTACTTGAGATCCTGAGAAGTCCCTCCACAGCCTTCCTGTAGGCCCCCTTCAGATACTGAAGGTATCTGAAGGTCACCTTGGAGCCTTCTCTTCTCCAGACTGAACAGCCTCAACTCCTTCAGTCTGTCCTCATAGGAGAGGTGCTCCAGCCCTCTGATCATCCTCGTGGCCCTTCTCTGGACACCTTCCAGCACGTCCCTGTCCCTCTTGTAATAGGGGTTCCAGAACTGGAGGCAGTACTCCAGGTGGGGTTTCACCAGAGCTGAGTAAAGTGTATATATATAGTGTATATGTGTGTATATATATGCACACTATATACTATAGTTGTATACTATAATTATAGGATGGAAATTATTGAAATTATAGCTACATTCTCATTACCAGGCTGTTCACACAAATTGCAGTACCCTTCCATAGAGGCTGTCCTAAAATACTGCTTCTGGTGTATTGGTCATTGCTCAGACCCATATTTTTTGAGTCATCTTACTCCTGGAGCTTATGAATACTGACTACATAGAGATTGAAGAGTACTTGTCTGTATTTTTCATGCTGTCCACCATTCAGTATGCAACCCAAGTGAGATACTGCTATCTTGCAGCTTTGGAAACTTTGTAGACTTTAATATTCTGTCCATTTGGTGGCTTCTGAAATTGTAAAGTCTATAAAAATATTGTGAAGCTGACTTTTTTTTTTTTTCTTATTATTTATTCTCTGCCTTGAAGGGAACATGGCACTACTGGAAATTTTAAATCTAACATGTATTTTCTTACTCAGCCAGAAACAATAATTTGTTGTCATTGAATCCTGAATGCTTAATTTTTAATTTAATAATAATATTGCTATTATTATTATTATTATTATCAAGATTAATGGGTGTCTAATACCAAATGATTAAACAAGGATTATAACATAGGTTTTATTCCATAGTGCTTGGAAAGCAATAAGTTAAAAGCTTAATACAATGATAAGCATTATCTTCAGTTATCTGTGATCCTTCATAGTTATTCCTTCTTTGTTTTGTTTGTTAGGGGTGGGTTGGTTTTTTTTGTGGGGGTTGTTTGCTTATTTTTTATATTCTTTTGTGGGTTTTTTCCTGCAGTTTTTGTCTGGGTGTTTTTGGTAGGTTTTGCCAGTGTTTTGGGTTTTTTTTACTTGTTTGGGTTGTTTTGTTTTGTTCTGTTGACATGATCTTTTGTTCTGGTGACACGATCTAGTTGTTTGATGGGTTGGACGTGATGATCTTGAAGGTCTCTTCCAACCTGGTTTATTGTATTGTATTGTATTGTTTGTTTGATTTTGTGGTGTTTTGTTTTTTTTTACTTCAGGTTGCTAAACCTATATACTCCAATGTGGGGAAGATGAAACAACATAAATCATAATTTGGCAGTTTTTTTCTTGGTAGCCCCCTCTCCAAATTTCTTATTCATGGAAGCACAGTGAACAAAAGAGTTTTGCCCTGAAATGTTTACAGAAGTCAGAACTTCATGGAGAGCAGGAGACAGGATTTTCACTGACACAACACTGCTTCTTTTTGCCTAGGTATTGTCTTTGATAAAAATGCAATGCAGTAAAATCCACCATTTCAGTAAAAAAAATAATCAAACTGATAGAATCATAGGTGGAATCATGGATAATTTTTTTCATCTTCTTTTTTTTTTTAATTGCAATTTCTGAGATATTTACTTCCAGACTTTGAGTTCTGTCCTGCTGCATAACTCACCTCTGATCATTTTCCCTCATCCTCAACTGCTTCATATGTATTTTTGAAATCATAGATTCATAGAATTGTTCAGGTTGGAAGGAACCTCAAGGATCATCTAGTTCCAACCCCCCCCTGACATGGCCAGGGACACCTCACACTAAGTGTGCTTCTTCAGAGCCATGTCCAGCCTGGCCTTAAAAACCTCCAGGGATGAGGCTTCCACCACCTCCCGGGGCAACCTGTGCCAGTGTCTCACCACCCTCATGGGGAAGAACTTCTTCCTAACATCCAGTCTGAACCTACCCATTTCTAATTTTATCCCAGTCACTGTCCTATCGCTAGGATTTGAATCTTGAATGATTGCTTTTCTTGTACACGTTACTTTACTGGGTTAACAGTGACAAGGCTTTTATTGAGACAAGCAATTCTGTAATTATAGAAGTCCAACATAATTTAGCAAGAAAATATTGACGTGCTTGCTACGTAGGCCATACAGATGTGTTTGCTGTCATCTCCAACATTTTTAGAGACATGTTAGAAGTTAGGCCTTTACAAAACACACAACCTTGTATCTGTCTAATGACAGTATAGGGAGAAGTTGAATGAGAACTTTATTCTCTTGAATGTAGGGATGTGAAGGAAAGAAGCTATCCCTAGGTGCATGTCAAAAGATAATGTAGTAGAAAGAACATCTAAATGACCTAAGGAACATAAGCGCTACACAAACCTCCTTGATGTAACTTGTCATGCCCGAAGGACTAAACTGATAAGAAACAGAAAATCCAACCCAGTAAGACCAATTGATATTCATTGAATGGTTCTGCCTCTGTTTACAATTGCAGCATGCATGCTTAACAGCTAAGGCTAATCTGGAAATCTTAAATAAGGGAAGAAATTTATTTAAATTGTAGCATGGCCTGTCATTGTTATATTCACTAAAACAAAGTATTAGCTGAAATGATGCAGCATACAATGTTCTAGAAGATGTTTTTATTAGACATTTTCACAGCTGGGGGAGCAAACCAAATGTGACTGAATCTGAGGAGCAGGAGAGCATTTAAGTATGAAGCCTACCTCTTCTTTATAAACTTAAGGAACTAAACATCAGGAGAACGTTAACTGATTGGTTTAAATGTGCACAGTCATGATGGTTCTGAGAAGACTGTTTTCATAGAATTAGAATCATGGAACTATAGAATCATAAAATCATAGAATTGCTTAGATTGGAAAAGACCTGTAAGGTCATTGAATACAACCAATATCTAACTCTATAAAGCATAATGCTAAATCATATCCCTTAGCACCACATCTCTGCATATCTTAAACATCTCCAAGGAGGATGATTCAACCATCTCCCTGGGGAACCTATTCCAGTGTCTGATAAGCCTTTCACTGAAGATTTTTCTTCCAATAGTCAATCTAAACATCCCCTGGGTCAACTTGAGGCCATATCCTCTCAACCTATCACTTGTTACTAGGGAGAAAAGATTGACACCTGCCTCACTCCAAAAATTCTTTCAAGCAGCTGTAGAGAGCAATAGGGTCTCCCTCAGCCTCCTCTTCTCTAGTCTGAAAACCTCCGGTTTCCTCAGCTGCTTATCCCAAGACTCATTCTCCAAACTCTTCAACATCTTCATTGCCTTTCTGTGGACTCACTCCAGGATCTCAAGAAAGACAATGTCCTGTATTCAGGGTCCCAAAATGAAAGACAAGCGTGGCCTCACTAGTGCTTAGTACAGGGGGACAATCACTTCACTGTTCCTTCTGGCGACATTATTCCTGATACAGGCTAGGATGCTGTTGGCCTTCTTTGCCACTGGAGTACACTTCTGGCTCATGTTCAGCCAGACACTGGCCAACAGCCCAAGGTCCAGCCATTCTTCCACAAGCCTGTAGCGTTGCATGGGGTTGCTGTGCCCCAAGTGCAGAATCCAACACTTGGTTGTGTTAAACCTCACATAGCTGGACTCAGTTTATCAATCCAGTATGCCCACATCCCTTTGTAGAGGCTTCCTACCCTCAAGCAGATTAACACACTGGCCCACCTTAGTATCATTTGCAAACATACAGAGGGTGCATTTAATTTCCCAATCCAAATAACTGATGAAGATATTAAGAAGAACTGATCTCAAGACTGAGCAACGGGGAACACCACTAGTGACCAGACACCAGCTGGATTTAATTCCATTCACCACTACTCAGTATCACAGTATCACCAAGGTTGGAAGAGACCTTAAAGATCATCAAGTCCAACCTGTCACCACAGACCCCATGATTAGACCATGGCACCAAGTGCCACGTCCAATCCCCTCTTGAACACCTCCAAGGATGGTGACTCCATCACCTTCCTGGGCAGCACATTCCAATGGCGAATCACTCTCTTGGTGAAGAACTTTCTCCTCACCTCAAGCCTAAACTTCCCTGGTGCAGCTTGAGACTGTGTCCTCTTGTTCTGGTGCTGGTTGCTAGAGGGAAGAGGCCAACCCCTTCCTGGCTACAACCACCTTTCAGGTAGTTGTAGAGAGCAATGAGGTTGTCCCTGAGCCTCCTCTTCTCCAGGCTAAACAATCCCAGCTCCCTTTGGGCATAGCCATCCAAACAGTTTTTACCCTTTCGAACAGCGCCGGGATCGGCGGCCACGCGCTTCTCCTCCTCGGGCTGCGGTGGCGGCTGAGCTCGCCACGCTTCCTGAACGCACAGCGGCACTCGGGCGGCCCTGTCTTCACGTGCTTACGGCTCGTGAGGCCAGCGCCTTCGGCGGCGGAATTTGAACAGCGGACAGCGCTTCGCGGGGCTCCGCTCGGCAGCAGCAGCCCCTTCGGAACAGCGCCGGATCGGCGGCCACTTGGGCGGGCTTTCGCGCTTCTCCTCCTCGGGCTGCGGTGGCGGCTGAGCTCGCCACGCTTCCTGAACGCACAGCGGCACTCAGGCAGCCTGTCTTCACGTGCTTACGGCTCGTGAGGCCAGCGCCTTCGGCGGCGGAATTTGGACAGCGGACAGCGCTCGCGGGGCTCCGCTCGGCAGCAGCCCCTTCGGAACAGCGCCGGATCGGCGGCCACTTGGGCGGGCTTTCGCGCTTCTCCTCCTCGGGCTGCGGTGGCGGCTGAGCTCGCCACGCTTCCTGAACGCACAGGCACTCGGGCGGCCCTGTCTTCACGTGCTTACGGCTCGTGAGGCCAGCGCCTTCGGCGGCGGAATTTGACCAGCGGACAGCGCTTCGCGGGCTCCGCTCGGCAGCAGCCCGCCTGCTCTGGTACTCTCTGGCTCTCTCGCGCCGCCGCACTTTTTCTAAATTTTGTCCAGTGGGTGGTGTGTCCAGGGGCAGCCACGGCCGTGGCCAGGGCAGCATGGTTATAATTGAGCAAAATCTCCTTTAAAAAATCAGTGTCGACCCAGACTGAGGTAGAACACAAGCAGGTAGCTGTCCAGGTATCTGGCTGTAGTAGTGCTGGGGCCTGGCTCTTGAGATGCAGGGTAGTGGGGGCAACTCTTGCATTAGGTGTGAGCAGATTTTGGCTATCTGCTCGACCTTGTGGCCAGACTAAAGGATGAGGTTGCTAGTCTTAGAGATGTATGGGATTGTAGAAAAGTGATGAGCCACAGGAGGAAAGAGATGAACCCGAGTAAGCAGGCTCCACAGGATCCCCCAGCAGAGACTGGTTGTTCGAAAAGCAGAGGGAATGGATACAGGTTCCTCTCCAAAAGGACACAATTAAAACCTCCTTGCCTCCCCCCACCTCCCTCACTGCCCTTGGAAAACAGGTATGGGGCGCTGGAGATCGAGGGTGAGGTGATACTGATGCCGGAGGACACACCATCTGGGGGTCTTCCCTGAGCTAAACAGCCTAAGGTTAAACAGCCTAAGGTTAAACAGCCTAAGGTTAAACAGCCTAAGGTTAAACAGCCTAAGGTAAAGCAGCCTAAGGCAACGCAGCCTAAGGTTAAACAGCCTTCCCCTGGCATCAGGACTTGCTCCCTAAAAAAGAAAAGGAGGGTAATTGTAATTGGTGATTCCCTCCTGAGGGGAACAGAAGGTCCCATATGTAGGCCGGACCCATCTCATAGGGAAGTTATTAGCCTAGCAGGAGTCCAAGTTGGAGATGTTACCAGAAGGCTGCCCAGTCTGGTACAGCCCTCAGATTATTATCCTTATTGGTCATGCAGTTAGGGAATGATGATGTTGGTACCAGGCCTCAGGGCTATCAAAAATGACCTCAGGGCCCTGGGAGATCTGGTTGAGGGTCAGGTGCACAAATAATTTTTACATCGATACCGTTAGTTGCAGAGGAAACAATAAGGAACAGGTCAGCCGCTGTAGTCAACAAGTGGCTTAGGGCTGGTGCAGACGAATGAATTTTGGGTTTTTCGATCTTGGGGAACTTTGTACTGCACCAGGTCAGCTGGTAACAGATGGAGTACCCCTGTCAATGGGAATTACAAGTCCCTTCCCAGAATCTTTACCTTTGGGGGACAGGCCATTCTCATGTATTATGACCTTTCCTCCTCTGGGACAGATGTACTCCATCTGTTACCAGCTGACCTGGTGCAGTACAAAGTTAGACCACCCCCAAGATCGATGAGGAAAAACCCAAATTCATTCGTCTGCACCAGCCCCTAAGCCACTTGTTGACTACAGCGGCTGACCTGTTCCTTATTGTGTTCCCTCCTGCAACTAACGGTATCGATGTAAAAATTATTTGTGCACCTGACCCTCAACCAGATCTCCCAGGGCCCTGAGGTCATTTTTGATAGCCCTGGGAGGCCTGGTACCAACATCATCATTCCCTAACTGCATGACCAATAAGGGATAATAATCTGAGGGCTGTACCAGACTGGGCAGCCTTCTGGTAACATCTCCAACTTGGACTCCTGCTAGGCTAATAACTTCCCTATGAGATGGGTCCGGCCTACATATGGGACCTTCTGTTCCCCTCAGGAGGGAATCACCAATTACAATTACCCTCCTTTTCTTTTTTAGGGAGCAAGTCCTGATGCCAGGGGAAGGCTGTTTAACCTTAGGCTGCGTTGCCTTAGGCTGCTTTACCTTAGGCTGTTTAACCTTAGGCTGTTTAACCTTAGGCTGTTTAACCTTAGGCTGTTTAACCTTAGGCTGTTTAGCCTCAGGAAGACCCCAGATGGTGTGTCCTCCGGCATCAGTATCACCTCACCCTCGATCTCCAGCGCCCCATACCTGTTTTCCAAGGGCAGTGAGGGAGGTGGGGGGAGGCAAGGAGGTTTTAATTTGTGTCCTTTGAGAGGAACCTGTATCCATTCCCCTCTGCTTTTCGAACAACCAGTCTCTGCTGGGGGATCCTGTGGAGCCTGCTTACTCGGGTTCATCTCTTTCCTCCTGTGGCTCATCACTTTTCTACAATCCCATACATCTCTAAGACTAGCAACCTCATCCTTTAGTCTGGCCACAAGGTCGAGCAGATAGCCAATCTGCTCACACCTAATGCAAGAGTTGCCCCCACTACCCTGCATCTCAAGAGCCAGGCCCCAGCACTCACTACAGCCAGATACCTGGACAGCTACCTGCTTGTGTTCTACCTCAGTCTGGGTCGACACTGATTTTTTAAAGGAGATTTTGCTGCGTGTTATAACCATGCTGCCCCTGGCCACGGCCGTGGCTGCCCCTGGACACACCACCCACTGGACAAAATTTAGAAAAAGTGCGGCGGCGCAGAGAGTACCAGAGAGAGCGAGAGAGTACCAGAGCAGGCGGGCTGCTGCCGAGCGGAGCCCCGCGAAGCGCTGTCCGCTGTTCAAATTCCGCCGCCGAGGCGCTGGCCTCACGAGCCGTAAGCACGTGAAGACAGGGCCGCCCGAGTGCCGCTGTGTTCAGGAAGCGTGGCGAGCTCAGCCGCCACCGCAGCCCGAGGAGGAGAAGCGCGAAAGCCCGCCCAAGTGGCCGCCGATCCGGCGCTGTTCCGAAGGGGCTGCTGCCGAGCGGAGCCCCGCGAAGCGCTGTCCGCTGTTCAAATTCCGCCGCCGAAGGCGCTGGCCTCACGAGCCGTAAGCACGTGAAGACAGGGCCGCCCGAGTGCCGCTGTGCGTTCAGGAAGCGTGGCGAGCTCAGCCGCCACCGCAGCCCGAGGAGGAGAAGCGCGAAAGCCCGCCCAAGTGGCCGCCGATCCCGGCGCTGTTCCGAAGGGGCTGCTGCCGAGCGGAGCCCCGCGAAGCGCTGTCCGCTGTTCAAACTCCGCCGCCGAAGGCGCTGGCCTCACGAGCCGTAAGCACGTGAAGACAGGCCGCCCGAGTGCCGCTGTGCGTTCAGGAAGCGTGGCGAGCTCAGCCGCCACCGCAGCCCGAGGAGGAGAAGCGCGAAAGCCCGCCCAAGTGGCCGCC
>JAWKAJ010000329.1:0-17292 GCA_033816785.1 Picus viridis
GATCTCAACACAGCAGAGAGGAGGCAGTCTAGGAGGTTCTTAGAGTGCATGGAGGACAGCTTCTTATCCCAGGTGCTGCGTGAGCCTACCAGGGGTAAGGCTCTGCTTGACCTCCTCTTCACCAACAGGGAAGGGCTGGTGGGTGATGTGGTGGTCGGAGGGTGTTTAGGCACCAGGGACCACGACATAATAGAGTTTTCAGTATGCAGCCAAGCCAAGAGGGGAGCAAGAAGACCTCCACTCTGGACTTCCGGAGGGCAGACTTCAGGCTACTCAAGGAACTATTTCAGAAGGTTCCTTGGGAATCAGCCCTTAAAAACAAAGGGGTCCAGGAGAGCTGGACCTACTTCAAGGAAGAACTATTGAAGGTGCAAGAACAGGCTGTGCCGGTGTGCCGGAAGATGAGCCGCCGGGGCAGACGGCCAGCCTGGATGGGCAATGAGCTTCTAATAGAACTAAGGGAAAAAAAGAGGGTGTATCATCTTTAGAAGAAAGGGGAGGCAACCTACAGAATGTTTAGGGATGTTGCTAGGTTGTGCAGGAAGAAAATTAGAGGCAAAAGCCCATTTAGAACTTAGACTGGCCTCTGCTGTGAAGGACAACAAAAAGTCCTTCTATAAATACATCAATAGCAAGAAGAAGGGCAAGGACAACCTCCACTCCTTGGTTGACACGGAGGGGAACGTTGTAACAAAGAATGAGGAAAAGGCAGAGGTACTTAACACCTTCTTTGCCTCAGTCTTCACTAGCAGGGCAGAACGTCTTCCAGACAGCTGGCCTGCAGAGCTGGCAGAAGGAGCCAGAGCAGAGAGCTGCATAGTTTCCTACTGCTCCAAGAGGAAGTTAGAGATCTACTGAGCCGCTTGGACCCCCACAAGGCCATGGGACCGGATGGGATCCATCCTAGGGTGCTGAGATTGCTGACAGATGAGCTGTCCAAGCCACTTTCCTTCATTTTTCAGCAGTCCTGGCTCACTGGAGAGGTCCCAGAAGACTGGAAGCTGGCTAACGTGGTGCCCATCCACAAGAAGGGCCAGTTGGATGAGCCAGGGAATGATAGGCCTGTCAGCCTGACCTCAGTGCCAGGCAAGATTATGGAACGGGTCATCTCGAGTGCGATCACACAGCACTTACAGGATGGCCAGGGGCTCAGGCCTAGCCAGCATGGATTTAGGAAGGGCAGGTCCTGCCTGACCAACCTGATCTCCTTCTATGATCAGGTGACCCGCCTGGTGGATGTGGGGAGGCCTGTGGATGTGGTCTACCTGGACCTCAGCAAGGCCTTTGACACCGTTCCCCACAGCAAACTCCTGGCCAAGCTGGCAGCCCATGGCTTGGACAGGATCACACTGCGTTGGGTTAGGAACTGGCTGGAGGGCCGAGCCCAGAGAGTAATGGTGAATGGCGCCACATCCAGCTGGCGGCCTGTCACTAGTGGTGTGCCCCAGGGATCAGTACTGGGCCCCATGCTCTTCAACATCTTTATTGATGATCTGGATGAGGGCATTGAGTCCATCATCAGTAAATTTGCAGATGACACCAAGCTGGGGGCAGCAGTTGATTTGCTGGAGGGTAGAGAGGCTTTGCAGAGGGACCTCGACAGGCTGGACAGATGGGCAGAGTCCAATGGCATGAGATTTAACACATCCAAGTGCCGGATTCTGCACATTGGCCACAACAACCCCAGGCAGTGCTACAGGCTGGGGTCAGAGTGGCTGGAGAGTGGCCAGGCAGAGAGGGACCTGGGGGTACTGGTTGATTGTAGGCTGAACATGAGCCTGCAGTGTGCCCAGGCAGCCAAGAAGGCCAATGGCATCCTGGCTTGCATCAGGAAGAGTGTGGCCAGCAGGAGCAGGGGAGGTCATTGTGCCCCTGTACACTGCACTGGTTAGGCCGCACCTTGAGTCCTGTGTCCAGTTCTGGGCCCCTCAGTTTAGGAAGGATGTTGACTTGCTGGAACGTGTCCAGAGAAGGGCAACAAAGCTGGTGAGGGGTTTGGAACACAAGCCCTATGAGGAAAGGCTGAGGGAGCTGGGGTTGCTTAGCCTGGAGAAGAGGAGACTGAGGGGTGACCTTATTGCTCTCTACAACTACCTGAAGGAGGTTGTAGCCAGGCAGAGGTTGGCCTCTTCTCCCAGGCATCCAGCACCAGAACAAGAGGACACAGTCTCAGGCTGCGCCAGGGAGGTTTAGGCTGGATGTTAGGAAGAAGTTCTACACGGAGAGAGTGATTGGCCATTGGAATGGGCTGCCCGTGGAGGTGGTGGAGTCACCTTCACTGGAGGTGTTCAGGAGAAGACTTGATGGGGTGCTTGGCTGTATGGTCTAGTTGTTGGGTGGGTTGGATTGTTTGATGGGTTGGACGCGATGATCTTGAAGGTCTCTTCCAACCTGGTGTATTGTATTATTATTATTATTGTAGTGTTATTATTATTAACTCAGCCGGAGAAGCAGATGAAAGCTGTATTTTACAAGCAGATATGGAATGCAATGAATATGTACAAAAATATACAATATTTACAATATATACAGAAGTATACAGCAATGTATGTAATACAGGAAACCTTCCCCCAACCCCCCCACCCCTGCAACCAGGGGCGTTCGGCCTGTCCCTCCCTTCTCCCTCCCTACCACCCCTTTTTCCCAAAAGGGTTAGAGAGAAAGAGAAAGGAAGGTAATTAAAAGGGGAAAACTTTGTTAAAGCTCAAAGCGAATGCAAAGTTAGTTTTCTTATCTGGTTAGCAAGAATCTTTCCTGCGTAGCAAGCTGTTGCTTCAGGGAGAAAAGCAGGCCAGCTCACAGTACAGGGGGAAGAAGAAGATGACAACTGACTGCCCCCCGACTGAAAGACTAAACAAGAACCTTCAGCCGGGTTCCACCAATGAAATTGGATTAGCATATCGTTGTTTTCATTCATATACCAAAACATTTGGCCAGAGTGTTCAGAAAGTGTCCTTCTCTTAAAGGCACAGCCTAAACCGGTCACATCTCAGTAACCAAAGGCCATATTACCTGATTCGGGCTGCTGAAAAACACACAGCTCATGCTAGAAGTAATCTTGTCCAAAGGAGAGACTGTCAGATCTCCCACCCCCAGGCATGGTAGCAGAGAGGTATGTGCAGGTCTCCAGGAAAGTATAGCTCAGCACCTCAACCATCTCCCCAGCCTGGAGCAGCTGATCTGTGGAAATCACTTTGATGTAAATCTCTCAGCAGCCTTTTTGTCTGCAATAAATGGTGCATAAAGGAAATGCAAAATTGTTTGGTGGACAGGATTATCCATATGTTTACTGCTCTCAGCACTTTCCTTTTGTCTTCTGACTGTGTCATTTCTATTGGCATGAATAGCTGTGCATGAAGCTAAAGCTGAACATGAACAGAGTGTAAGAGAGCTCTGCCTTGAATCTGTGACAGCTATGCACTCATGGTTCCAAGAAACATGAAGTTAGAATTTCAAGTAGAAGAATGCAATAATTTTCCATTTTCAAGGTTTCTTGTTTAGTGTCACTCCAAATGTAGACTTTCTATAGAAATTCTGCATCATTGTTATCTCCATGGGTGCATCAGTTTTGGTTTGCTACTTTACATATGCACCCTTTCACCACACACACATGCAGAGTTGTGGTGCCTAATATTGTGCGGGGTTTTACTATTATCCTTACAGATCTCTCTTGATATGCATTGTTCTGTTGTCATAATATGACGATGATATAAAATATTTGTGCAAAGATTCAAATCAATGTTCATCACATCAGAACTCTATCATTTAAATGAAAAGCACAAATCAATTAAGCAAGAGATAAATCAGTGATTTGAAACTTGGTTGTTCTCCTTTTAATACTTCCAATAGAAATTGGATTGTTTGATAACTTTGGAGACTGCA
The DNA here is from genome assembly GCA_033816785.1 of Picus viridis. Taxonomy (NCBI): domain Eukaryota; kingdom Metazoa; phylum Chordata; class Aves; order Piciformes; family Picidae; genus Picus; species Picus viridis. The sequence goes on from JAWKAJ010000329.1 coordinate 3,883, forward strand.
TGAGTCTGATTTGATGCTTCTGATCTGGATAAAATTTGAAATAATCATGAGTAGCTTTCACTTTGCTAAACCTTCTGTTTCATTAAAAAAAACCCTGCATGATATAAAAATCTGGGGGAGTGGGAGTTGGGGGGTGGGGGTGAGTATATGGTTCCAAGCTTAGTCAATGGTTTTGTAGACATAAATACAATTATTAATTTTAATTTGGATTATCTCATTGAAAAAAAAAATAAATAAAAAGGGTAAGACACTCTGAAATATAGAATTTTGACACATTCAGTCCAAGAAATAGTAGGAAGTGTTCAGGTGGAGTCTTGATGGGGTGCTTGGTGCCATGGTTTAGATGTTTAGGTGGGTTTGATTGGTTGATGGGTTGGACGTGATCATAGTATCATAGTACCAGTCAGGGTTGGAAGGGACCACAAGGATCATCTAGTTCCAACCCCTGCCATGGGCAGGGACACCCCACACTACATCAGGCTGGCCACAGCCTCATCCAGCCTGGGCTTAAACACCTCCAGGGACGGGGCCTCAACCACCTCCCTGGACATCCCATTCCAGGGCTTCACCACTCCCATAGGGAAGAACTTCCTCCTCACGTCCAGCCTCAATCTCCCCACCTCCAGCTTCATTCCATTCCCCCTAGTCCTAGGTTTCATCCAACCTGGTCTATTCTATTCTGTTCTATTCTGTTCTAGTCTAGTCTAGTCTAGTCTAGTCTACTTGAGGCACTGAGTGCCATGGTCTGGCTGATTGGATAGGGCTGGGGGTAGGTTGGCCTGGATGATCTTGAAGGTCTCTCCCAACCTGGCTGATTCTATGATTCTATGTATAACACTTCTGAAAATGTTACTCAAATTTTGTTTTGTGCTTAGATTTTTGACTGACACTTCCAGAGGAATGGGCATAAATGTGTGACATCTGATCAGATCAGTCCTTTCTGTCTTTTTGTTTTCCTGCTGATCAACTTCAATTTGTCTTGCTATAGTTGGAAGAGCAGGAAACACCATGCTCTGGCACCAAGCACAAACTGAAACTCAAGCAGGAGTCTGGGTTTTTGGTGGTGTTGTGTTTTTCTGAACCCATGAGATAAGCTGGGTTGGAAGGTGGGCTAAATGAGAGAGCCTGTGGAAGTTCAATTCACCTTTAGTTACATTTCTTAACTCACCATCATTACTGATGACACAGGGAATTACTTATGGTTTTAAAATACTGTGAGAGTATCCACCACAAACCACAGGGCATTAGCTGCTGCTTTCACTGGGCATGAGTGTCCTCTATTGATTGGTTTCCTGAGCTCAGCAGGGCTTTTATTTACATTTACATTGTTTATGATTTCTTCTTTATCTGCGGTGTGTCAAACAAGCCTAGGATCAAATACTCACATTTACCAAAAGGAAATCTGTATTCTTAAAGAAACCATTTTGCTCCCAGCCATCTGCCCATACTGGACAGAGCAGAATGAAAAAGTGCCCACACTGGCCTTGAAACCACCTTGACTTATTTACTTGAAACCTCACATATAATCTTGACTGGGCTCAGGAAGTGATTAAGCAAGTGTGGAGAGGCAAAATCCATCAGATACTGTAAAAGACAATGAAGTACAGCAATGAGTCAACAGGCACGTGAGCCACATCACTGAGATCATACTGGAATCATAGAATCAATAAGGTTGGAAAAGACCTTCAAGATCATCAAGTCCAACTTGTCACCCAACACCTCATGACTACTAAACCATGGCACCAAGTGCCACATCCAAACCCTTTTGGAACACCTCCAGGGATGGTGACTCCACCACTTACAATACAATACAATACAATACACCAGGTTGGAAGAGACCTTCAAGATCATCGCGTCCAACCCATCAAACAGTCCAACCCACCCAACAACTAGACCATACAGCCAAGCACCCCATCAAGTCTTCTCCTGAACACCTCCAGTGAAGGTGACTCCACCACATCCACGGGTAGCCGATTCCAATGGGCAATCACTCTCTCCGTGTAGAACTTCTTCCTAACATCCAGCCTAAACCTGCCCTGGCGCAGCCTGAGACTGCGTCCTCTTGTTCTGGTGCTGGCTGCCTGGGAGAAGAGACCAACCTCTGCCTGGCTACAACCTCCCTTCAGGGAGTTGGAGAGAGCAAGAAGGTCTCCCCTGAGCCTGCTCTTCTCCAGGCTAAGCAACCCCAGCTCCCTCAGCCTCTCCTCACAGGGCTGTGCTCCAGACCCCTCCCCAGCTTTGTTGCCCTTCTCTGGACACGTTCAAGTCTCTCAATGTCCTTCTTAAACTGAGGACCCCAGAACTGGACACAGGACTCAAGGTGTGGCCTAACCAGTGCAGTGTACAGGGGCACAATGACCTCCCTGCTGCTGCTGGCCACACTCTTCCTGATGCAGGCCAGGATGCCATTGGCCCCCTTGGCTGCCTGGGCACACTGCAGGCTCATGTTCAGCCTACAATCAACCAGCACCCCCAGGTCCCTCTCTGCCTGGCCACTCTCCAGCCACTCTGACCCCAGCCTGTAGCACTGCCTGGGGTTGCTGTGGCCAATGTGCAGAACCCGGCACTTGGATGTGTTCAATCTCCTGCCCTTGTGCTCTGCCCATCTGTCCAGCCTGTTGAGGTCCCTCTGCAGAGCTCTCCTACCCTCTAACTCCTGCCCCCAGCTTGGTGTCATCTGCAAATTTACTGATGCTGGACTCAATGCCCTCATCCAGATCATCAATAAAGATATTGAAGAGGATGGGGCCCAGCACTGACCCCTGGGGGACACCACTAGAGGGAAGGATGAGCTTAGACTCCCCTTATTCTCGTACTCTTTCCTAGGTTTTTGCTACAGAGCACTGTCTACTATGGCACTACAACAGTTTTCTTGTTCCTGATGAAAAAAATATAGCAAGTTCTTACCTGGGTATTCACATAAACAGACTAGAAGTGGTCGTCAGAAGTGGATAATTATGGGTAATCCATATTAATGGAAGCAGCACGAGTACCACTGCTTGTACTGGTAGCCTCTTTACACAGAATCATAGAATCAAAGTTGGAAGGGACCACAAGGATCATCCACTTCCAACACCCCACACTAGATCAGGTTGGCCAGAGCCTCATCCAGCCTGGGCTTAAGCACTTCCAGGGACGGGGCCTCAACCACCTCCCTGGATAGCCCATTCCAGGCCTTCACCATTTTCATGGGGAAGAATTTCTTCCTCACATCCAGTCTGAATCTCCCCACCTCCGGCTTCATTCCGTTGCCCCTAGTCCTATCACTACCTGAGAGCCTGCGAAGTCCCTCCCCAGCCTTCCTGTAGCCCCCTTCAGATACTGGAAGGTTGCAATTAGGTCACCTCGGAGCCTTCTCTTCTCCAGACTGAACAGCCCCAACTCCTTCAGTCTGTCCTCACAGGAGAGGTGCTCCAGCCCTCTGATCATCCTCGTGGCCCTTCTCTGGACACCTTCCAGCACCTCCAGATCCCTCTTGTAATAGGGGCTCCAGAACTGGAGGCAGTACTCCAGGTGGGGTCCCACCAGAGCTGAGTAGAGGGGGAGAATCCCCTCCCTTGCCCTGCTGGCCACACTTCTCTTGCTGCATCCCAGGATCTGATTGGCTTTCTGGGCTGCAAGCGCACACTGAGAGCTCATGTTGAGCTTCTGGTCCACCAGCACCCCCAAGTCTCTCTCCTCAGGGCTGTTCTCCAGCCAGTCCCTGCCCAGCCTGGATTTGTGCCTGGGATTGCCTCGACCCAGATGCAGGACCCTGCCCTTGGTCTTGTTGAAGCTCATGAGGTTGGCTTGTGCCCACCTCTCCAGCCTGTCCAGGTCCCTCTGGGTGGCATATCTTCCCTCCAGCGTGTCTGCTGCACCACACAGCTTGGTGTCATCAGCAAACTTGCTGAGGGTGCACATGACTCTAGGTAGGATCAAAGTAAGTGCCCTGTAAAGCAAACAACTGGTAATAACTAAAACCAGAAAAAGACGACTTAACTTTCTAATTCATATCTTGAATCAGGTACAACATGGTGCAGTTTCATGACAGCCATAGCTTTCCAGTTGTTTGCTCAGTCAGGATTGCTCACTGGCTTTTCGCCCACACAATGTTATTTCATTTGTATTGACTTTTACAGTAGTTTTTACAATATCCAAGGTGCATAAGTTAAACTGAAAAGTAACAGCAGTAACATTTAAAGAAGGAAGGAGTCTGTAAAGATGCAGAGCAGGTATAATTTACAACAGGAAATTACAATTTAAGGATAACTCCTCTGCTCCTATGCCTAGTTTGTCACTCTGGATATGCTTTCGGAATATGAAGTGTTTGCACACCATAAAAAGTTAATGGATGATAGAGTTGGCAAATACTTTAGGATTATTGCTCTTTTAGATATGATTAAGCTGAAACTGAGCTGCAAAACCGATTCTTATGCAGGATTTCATAGTTACAAAAATGTTAATTATTCAATGAACCGTTTGGTCTAAATAAATTACATCCAGTAAAAAAAGATGTGAGCAACATGTAAGCAACTCAAACACAAATACAGCCTTGAAAACAGTTTGAATAGGTTCCCTGAAGGCTCTCGGTATGTGAGTTGTCTCAGACAAGTCATGTGAGTTAAATCAGAGTCTCTGCTCAGCCTCTCTTTATCAAAGCATAGTTATGTGGAAACATTCAAAGTACATACCTCCAAGACTTGTTCTTTCCTTCTTCCTTTTCCTGTCTAAGTAGGTGTACACGTGGCTTGATAGGGGTTGAAATAACGAGGGCAGGAATTAGCAAAAAGTAGTTATCTTCATTGTCCCCAGAACCCTCACCCCCAAGTTAGGCATAAAAGCTTATTGGGTGGTTGACAGGTTCCGTTCGGTCCCCAGCTCTGCCGGGATGCTTCTGGGCAACTTCAGTACAATGTAGGGACTTCAGAAAATGGAAAAGGCTAAGGCACAAAATGGCTTCACCCCACTGATAATCAGAGGCAAGCCAGGACCTTAGGGAAAGCCGATGGGAACGCCAGGTTGTGCTCGGGAGAAAGGAGCAGGAATTCAGCATCAGTCCCCAGGTCTCTCTCCTGTGACAGGCTCCAGAACTGCAGGTTTTATAATCCAAAGTGTGGATGATGCAGCAGATCCAAAGGAAAGGACCTGCCAGAACCAGCGTCCACAGACAGGGCTGCTATGAGGCGAATCAATCTCCTGAGCAGCAGCACTGCAAGAAAGCCACAGCAGGACCTCAGGCAGGCTGGGTCTGGGGAGAAGCCAGGTCCGAGTGGAGCGAGCAGCGTGAAGGTGGGAGCAAGAGCGAGGGCAGGAGCGAGAGTGAGAGCAGGAGCAGGAGCCCTGATCACTTTCTGGCCACTCTATTTAAGGCATTTCTAGACAAAGTGTCCAAGACCAGTGTGTAATGGGTACGAAGTACATTGCTAATCATAGCTCCCAAACCCAGGGCACTTGCCCCAAGGGGAGGAACCTCTGCCCTGGTGGGAGAATGGGTGCTAATTACCTGCCCCCAGGCGAAGGGAAAGGCAATTTCGCACCTTGGAAAGCAATTTCATGCCTTTGTCTTTCCCCATTCAAACCTCTGCTGTTCGAGATGGGGGAAAGGGGGTTTGGAGCACACCGTAACAGTACACTCTCTGCTACTTGTAGCTGTGCCTTTTTGTTGAACAAGTTCTATTAAAACTGTCTTTTAGGAGTCTTTTGTCCTGCTTTTGGAGAGCACATAGGTTTATTTTTCATTTAGATGGCCTTTTAATTGGTGAGATCTGTAGAAGAAGTTCCAAATAATTATTAGAAATTATTTCACAGGGTCATCTTTTGATGTCTGCGTTTCTTCCTGTGTAAAAGAGAACTGTTACATGATCTCTCTGAGTTCAGTTGGCTAGTATTTGTAAGGCTGTTGTAGAGTTACAGTAATTGTGTGGGTGTGAAAGAGAAAGTTTTTTTCTATCAAATAAGAATTTTGTGAGTGTCCCATTTCACTTAGATGCTAAAACCAAATTGTTATCTGAAATCTAATAGTTGGGGATTCACAGTATCACAGTATCACTAAGGTTGGAAGAGACCTCGAAGATCATCGAGTCCAACCTGTCACCACAGACCCCACGACCATGGCACCAAGTGCCACATCCAGTCCCCTCTTGAACACCTCCAGGGACGGCGACTCAACCACCTCCCCGGGCAGCACATTCCAATGACGAATCACTCTCTCGGTGAAGAACTTTCTCCTCACCTCAATTCTTGTTTATTTTGTCATTTGGGTTTTTTCCTAGTAACATCCCTGTAGTTTTAGTATAAGCAATCACATTGATCAAGTCTGCCTAGCTTACTGGGGAGAAAAGGAAAATTATAGGGCAGAACAGTTCTTCATTATCAGCTGAATATATATATATTGTGAGTAAGAGGGATGATTTTAGAGACGATTTGTACCATCCTAAATTAATCTTCTGGCACTGGTGAAATGAATTTCTAAGTAATACATTATTTCTCTTCATTAACTGCAAACAGGACCTAGGATGGCCATCTCACATCCAGGCAAGATGAATTTCAGCTTGAGACCAGCGTAGAACTGACAGTGATAAACCTCTCTGTAACACAAGGGTGGGTTTGGGTGTTCTCTGAGGAATTCCCCATGCAAATGTCCCCAGTCGATGTCTCTCTGACCAAACTGAGGTAAAGGAGACTGTCCAAAGTCCTCAGAAAAACTAAGCTGTACAGTTTCCAAACCAAGTTTGCAGAGTAAGAGGGGCAGGCCTGTGTTTCCTCCAACCCAGTGCATTGCATGATTTTGTGATTCTATATGCTGGTATTTCACCCATGGGAGAGAGCAGACCTGTGGATGCAGGCAGTGCGTAATAAAACCTTGCTTCCTTGTTAGATGCGCTGGACATGATACACAGCAGCAAGTAAGATCACTTGTGGGATGTTTCAGCCGTATGAAAAGCTCTGCCATGGACACAGAGTTTTCTTTGCATTTGGGTGGACCACTCGAATAGTAGAATTAACAATGGAAGGACGGTTACTGTTTTCTGGTAAAATTTCTCAGCACTTTCCTGTAAAGCGGTAACAAAGGCTTCACAACAAGACATTTTGCCAGTTAAACATTTTCATATTGTCCTTATAGATGGGACTTGCTGCAACTGTTGTGACCACTGAACTTTCTCTAAGGCATCAGACTCTACCTTGTTATGATCAAAAATCCTTATCATTAATCCCATCACGCTGTTCTTGGTCATAGGATATATTCCTGACTAGATGATTTTAGCCTCTTTAATCTCATTAGTTTAGAATGTTGCTTCTCCAGATGTCCTTATCATAAACTTGGCCTTGATAGTGCTGTCATGAGTGTTTGTAGTTTATTTATTTATTTACTAATATTTCATACTTTTATAAGAATGTGGCAGTTTGGGCTGGGTGCCTTCTGCTGCTGCCATGTAAGATACACCTCTGGTGCCTGGGTGTGCAGCCCAGTGGGTGGACACATCATGGCCTGTTCCCTATAAATCCATCAGCAAGGTCTCACACTTCCTCTTTCTTCCCTTGCTGCTCCCGTGGGAGATGCTCCCTATCTGGTAATGGAAGGGGAGTTATCTCAAGGCCTCTTACACTTGGCCAGGCCTAATGCCAGGAGGAGAAGGGGAAGGGCAATCTCAGATCTGGCCAGCTGAGATTAGTCTAACAGTGGAGGGGGGAAAAAAGAGCCCTGGGGGTTTTGGGTGTACCCTCAAGTAGGGAGAAGGGGAATGCTGGGAGGCTTCTGGGTGTGCTGTGAGGGACTCTGTATGCTTTGGGATCTCCTTTGTCACTGTGCTTGTAGCTCTCTGTAAACATTCACTGCTTTTCCATTTAAACTTTCCATCACTTCTGCAATCCATTTGTCTGGGTCTTGTTTTTCTCTGCCCTGGTGGGAGGCAAGAGAGGATCTGCCTTCCAACTCATGGCAAAGAAATATGTCATCTAAGCCTTGATTATCTCTGAAGGAGACAAACAAAAATTCTGGATGTGACACAATGAATGACTGTATATTGCAGATCTCAATAGCTTCCTCTTACTAGGACTGATTTTTAAAGACCCTCATCTGTGTGCCACCATTTCTCACTGGCATCTAGGTAGAGACATAGTTTTACATCTGCTGAATGCTGACTGCAATCCTGACTGTATCACTTGGTTTTGATATAACCTGCTCAATTACACAGAACTCTTCCTTACCTCAGAACAGAGCCAAAATTTTGATTCTGAAAACATAGTCTGAAATGTTATTATTAGAATAGAATAGAGATAACCAGGTTGGATGAGGCTTCAAAGATCATCAAGTCCAAGCTATCACTCAAGACCATCTACTCAGCTAAACCATGGCACCAAGTGCCTCATCCAGGCTCTTCCTAAACACCTCCGGTCATGGTGACTCCACCACCTCCCTGGGCAGCACATCCCAATGGCCAATCTCTCTTTATGGGAAGAGCTTCTTCCTAACATCCAGCCTAAACCTCCCCTGGCACAGCTTGAGACTGTGTCCTCTTGTTCTGGTGCTGGTTGCCTGGGAGAAGAGACCAACCCCCACCTGGCTACAACCTCCCTTCAGAGAGTTGTAGAGAGCAAGAAGGTCTCCCCTGAGCCTCCTCTTCTCCAGGCTAAGCAACCCCAGCTCCCTCAGCCTCTCCTCACAGGACTGTGCTCCAGACCCCTCCCCAGCCTTGTTGCCCTTCTCTGGACACCTTCCAGCATCTCAGCATCTTTCTTAAACTGAGGGGCCCAGAACTAGACTCAGGACTCAAGGTGTGGCCTCATTGCACAATCCTTAACTCTAACAATAGCGTATTTTAGGAAAAAATCTTAAATCTTTCCAGGATTTAATTTTCTCTTTCTGCAGATGTTCTAACATGCAGCAGTGCCCCCACTGCCTGAGCCCACCCTGTCTTCAGCCTGCCCTGTCCATAAAGGAGGAAAAGCTGTTGATGCTGCATATGCTTTACGAATGAAGCTATCAGTCCTAATTGTTGGAGCACAGGGGTCCACGTGAAGCCTAGGTTTGAGTTCACATTTGCCTGAATATATTAAAAAAGAGCTTAAATTTACTACTTTTTGGGGTTTTTTTTTTTTTTAAGAAACATTGAAGCTGATGAGAAGATATTTCAGGATATTTCTGAGCCTGAAAGAAGACATCAACTGATTGTAGAGGCATAAAATCTGGCAAGCAGGATGCTTGTATTTAGAAGGAAATTAACCTGTGTGGTCATCACTGTTTCCAAGGCTGTTTATACATCTCTCCCAATAATTCTTTTCTATGAATTCTGGTCTCCCTTTGGGTTAGATTGGAGCCTTGGAAGAGCAAAATTAGGGTAGGCACAAATTGATATGTGGATTTAGTTCTCTGCTCCTTTGAGGTCTCAGGGGAGGAGATCTGCTAGACAGCAGCCCCAAGGAGAAAGACCTAGAATTCCTGGTGGATAACAAGTTATCCATGGGAGAGCAATGTGCCCTTGTGGCCAAGAAGGGCAATGGTAACCTAGGGTGCATTAAGAGAAGTTTATCCAGCCATCTCAGAAACATGGTGGGACAACACGCACGACTGGAGTGCTGCACTGGGGGGTTACAGGCTCTTCAGGAGAGACAGGTGAGGGAGAAGAGGAGGAGGGGTGGCTCTGTGTATCAGGGAGTCACTCTCTGGCACAGAACCTGAGGTAGAAAATGAAGGGATTGAGAGCCTGTGGGTTCAAATCGGGGGGCAGCCTAACAAATCTGACATCCTGGTTGGAGTCTGTTATAGACCACCCGACCAGGATGAGGAGGCAGATGAAACATTCTATAAGCAACTGGAGGCTGTCTCAAGATCATCAGAGCTTGTCCTTGTGGGTGACTTTAACCTGCCAGATATCTGCTGGGAGCTTAACTCAGCAGAGAGGAGGCAGTCCAGAAGATTCCTGGACCACATGGAGGACAACTTCCTGATGCAGCTGTTGAGTGAGCCTACCAGGGGTCAGGCTCTGCTTGACCTGCTGCTCTCCAATAGAGAAGGGCTGGTGGGAGAAGTGACTGTGGGAGGCTGCCTGGGGTGCAGCAGCCATGAGATGGTGAAGTGTTCAATATGCAGGGAGCTAGGGAGGAGCACCAACAGAAACTTCACCTTGGACTGCCGGAGGGTAAAATTCAGCCTGTTTAAGAGACTTATTCACAAAGTTTTCTGTGTATCAGCCCTCAAGAACCGAAGGGTCCAGGATGGTTGGAGTTACTTAGAATCATAGAATCAGTCAGGGTTGGAAGGGACCACAAGGATCATCTAGTTCCAACCCCCTGCCATGGGCAGGGAAACCCCACACTAGATCAGGCTGGCCAGAGCCTTGTCCAGCCTGGTCTTAAACATCTCCAGGGACAGGCCCTCAACCACCTTCCTGAATAACCCTTCCATGGCTTCTCCACTCTCATGGTGAAGAACTTCCTTCTCACACCTAGCCTGAATCTCCCCACCTCCACTCCCCACTTCAAACAGGAGCTCTTGAAGGCACAGGAACTGGCAGTGCCCATCTGCTGAAAGATGAGCCGAGGGGAAGGCTCTGGGCCTGGATGAGCAAGCAGCTCCTGGAGGAACTAAGGGAAAAACAGAGGCTGTATCACCTTTGGAAGGAGGGGAAGGCTTCTCGAGGTGTGTTCAAGGAAGTTGTTAGATCATGTAGGAAAAAAATTGGACAGGCAAAGGCCCAGTTGGAGCTGAGACTGAACACCTCTGTGAAGGACAATAAAAAGCATTTTTACAAATATGATAATGCTAAAAAGAAAGGCAGGAAGAACCTGCACTGCCTATTGGACCTGGAGGGGAACACAGTGACTGAAGACGAGGAAAAGGCTGAGGTCCTGAATACCTTCTTTGCCTCAATCATTAAGAGCAGGGCAGGAGGAGTTCAGGACGAGTGGCCTCCTGAGCTGGGTGATGGAGTCTGTTATAGACCACCCAACCAGGAGGAGGATGTTGATGAGGCATTCTATAGGCAGCTTAAGGCTGTCTCAAGATCGCCTGACCTCGTTCTCATGGGTGACTTCAACCTGCCTGATATCTGCTGGGATCTCAACACAGCAGAGAGGAGGCAGTCTAGGAGGTTCTTAGAGTGCATGGAGGACAGCTTCTTATCCCAGGTGCTGCGTGAGCCTACCAGGGGTGAGGCTATGCTTGACCTCCTCTTCACCAACAGGGAAGGGCTGGTGGGTGATGTGGTGGTCGGAGGGTGTTTAGGCACCAGTGACCATGAGACAATTGAGTTTTCGGTATGCAGCCAAGCCAAGAGGGGGAGCAAGAAGACCTCCACTCTGGAATTCAGGAGGGCAGACTTCAGGCTACTCAAGGAACTAACTCAGAAGGTTCCTTGGGAATCAGCCCTTAAAAACAAAGGGGTCCAGGAGAGCTGGACCTGCTTCAAGGAAGAACTATTGAAGGTGCAGGAACAGGCTGTGCCAGTGTGCCGGAAGATGAGCCACCGGGGCAGACGGCCAGCCTGGATGGGCAATGAGCTTCTAATAGAACTAAGGGAAAAAAGAGAGTGTATCATCTTTGGAAGCAAGGGGAGGCAACCTACGGAATGTTTAGGGATGTTGCTAGGTTGTGTAGGAAGAAAATTAGGGAGGCAAAAGCCCATTTAGAACTTAGACTGGCCTCTGCTGTGAAGGACAACAAAAAGTCCTTCTATAAATACATTAATAGCAAGAAGAAGGGCAAGGACAACCTCCACTCCTTGGTTGACATGGAGGGGAACGTTGTAACAAAGGATGAGGAAAAGGCAGAGGTACTTGACACCTTCTTTGCCTCAGTCTTCACTAGCAGGGCAGAACATCTTCCAGACAGCTGGCCTGCAGAGCTGGCAGAAGGAGCCAGAGCAGAGAGCTGCATAGTTTCCTACTGCTCCAAGAGGAAGTTAGAGATCTACTGAGCCTCTTGGATCCCCCACAAGGCCATGGGACCGGATGGGATCCATCCTAGGGTGCTGAGATTGCTGACAGATGAGCTGTCCAAGCCACTTTCCATCATTTTTCAACAGTCCTGGCTCACTGGAGAGGTCCCAGAAGACTGGAAGCTGGCTAACGTGGTGCCCATCCACAAGATGGGCCAGTTGGATGAGCCAGGGAATTATAGGCCTGTCAGCCTGACCTCAGTGCCAGGCAAGATTATGGAGCAGGTCATCGTGTGTGCGATCACACAGCACTTACAGGACGGCCAAGGGCTCAGGCCTAGCCAGCATGGATTTAGGAAGGGCAGGTCCTGCCTGACCAACCTGATCTCCTTCTATGATCAGGTGATCCGCCTGGTGGATGTGGGGAGGCCTGTGGATGTGGTCTACCTGGACCTCAGCAAGGCTTTTGACACAGTCCCCCACAGCAAACTCCTGGCCAAGCTGGCAGCCCATGGCTTGGACAGGAGCACACTGCGTTGGGTTAGGAACTGGCTGGAGGGCCGAGCCCAGAGAGTGGTGGTGAATGGTGCCACATCCAGCTGGTGGCCTGTCACTAGTGGTGTGCCCCAGGGATCAGTGCTGGGCCCCATGCTCTTCAACATCTTTATTGATGATCTGGATGAGGGCATTGAGTCCATCATCAGTAAATTTGCAGATGACACCAAGCTGGGGGCAGGAGTTGATCTGCTGGAAGGCAGAGAGGCTTTGCAGAGGGACCTCTACAGGCTGGACAGATGGGCAGAGTCCAATGGCATGAGATTTAACACATCCAAGTGCCGGGTTCTGCACATTGGCCACAACAACCCCAGGAAGTGTTACAGGCTGGGGTCAGAGTGGCTGGAGAGTGGCCAGGCAGAGAGGGACCTGGGGGTACTGGTTGATTGTAGGCTGAACATGACCCTGCAGCGTGCCCAGGCAGCCAAGAAGGCCAATGGCATCCTGGCCTGCATCAGGAAGAGTGTGGCCAGCAGGAGCAGGGAGGTCATTCTGCCCCTGTACACTGCACTGGTTGGGCCACACCTTGAGTCCTGTGTCCAGTTCTGGGCCCCTCAGTTTAGGAAGGATGTTGACTTGCTGGAACGTGTCCAGAGAAGGGCAACAAAGCTGGTGAGGGGTTTGGAACACAAGCCCTATGAGGAAGGGCTGAGGGAGCTGGGGTTGCTTAGCCTGGAGAAGAGGAGACTGAGGGGTGACCTTCTTGCTCTCTACAACTACCTGAAGGGAGGTTGTAGCCAGGCAGAGGTTGGTCTCTTCTCCCAGGCACCCAGCACCAGAACAAGAGGACATAGTCTCAGGCTGCGCCAGGGCAGGTTTAGGCTGGATGTTAGGAAGAAGTTCTACACGGAGAGAGTGATTGCCTGTTGGAATGGGCTGCCCGTGGAGGTGGTGGAGTCACCTTCACTGGAGGTGTTCAGGAGAAGACTTGATGGGGTGCTTGGCTGTATGGTCTAGTTGTTGGGTGGGTTGGATTGTTTGATGGGTTGGACGCGAT
>JAWKAJ010000330.1:0-17266 GCA_033816785.1 Picus viridis
CCATGGTAGAGACTCTATTTACCACATCCACTGGAATGTGTCGGCGTCCATCCTGCCACCGCACTCCCAGAAACTGGATCTCTCTGGTAGGTCCTTTCACCTTGTCTCGCTTGATGGCGAAACCTGCCTTCAGAAGAATGTCAATGATTTTGTTACCTTTCTCGAAGACTTCCTCAGCAGTTTTCCCCCAGACGATGACGTCATCGATGAATTGGATGTGTTCTGGAGCACCACCTTCCTCCAGAGCATCGTGGATCACGGCATGACAGATGCTTGAGCTGTGGATCCAGCCCATTGGCAATCTGTTGAAGGTGTACTGGATTCCTCTCCAGGTGAAAGCAAACTGAGGCCTGCATTCCTCTGCTATGGGAATAGAGAAGAAGGCATTAGCAATGTCTATGGTAGCATACCATTTGGCCTCTTTGGATTCCAGCTCATACTGCAGTTCCATCATGTCTGGTACTGCTGCACTCATAGGTGGAGTTACTTCATTCAGGGCTCGATAGTCGACTGTCAGACGCCAGTCTCCATTCGGCTTTCGCACAGGCCACACTGGACTGTTGAAAGGTGAATGAGTTTTGCTGATGACTTTCTGACTCTCCAACTGACGAATCAGATTCTGAATGGGCAACAAAGAGTCACGGTTGGTTCTGTATTGTCTGTGATGCACAGTCTGAGAAGCAACCGGCAATTTAATGTCCTGAATCTTGTGTTGTCCCACAACTGCAGATTCATCAGAAAGCTCAGGTCTAACAGACAGCTTCAGCTTTTGTCCATCAGTTTCTACAGATGCTACTCCAAAAGCCCATTTGTAACCTCTAGGGTCTTTGAAACGCCCTTCTCTCAGAAAATCAATTCCCAGAATACAAGGTGTGTCAGGTCCGGTCACAACTGTATGCTTCCTCCACTGTTTACCAGTTAAACTTATATCAACCTCCACCTTAGTTAACTCTTGAGATCCACCAGTGACTCCCAGAATAGTTATAGCTTCTGATCCCTGATAATTTGATGGCATTATGGTGCACTGAGCCCCTGTGTCAACCAAGGCCCTGTACTTCTGAAATTGTGAAGTGCCAGGCCACTGGATGGACACATCCCAATAGATTCTGTTATCTCTGTTATCCCTCTCCTCCCCCTGGCGGGAGGCAGGGCACCCCTAGTTATAGGGAACATGCCCACATGTGCAATGAGCACAGTGTGCAGTGTTAGAACTGGAGCCACTGTTGGAGCTATTAGAGTTGTCCTGGGGAACTGTAGAAGTAACAGCTACCCTTCTGGTATTGCTACCTTGGGTTCTGCCACTTTGCAGTTCCCTCAGTCTCCTGAAAAGATTAGCAGTTGGTTGACCATCCCATCTGTTCATGTTCTCACCAAACTGATCACGCAGAGTTATCCAAATACTCGCACGTGATTGCCTTGGTGGTCTGTTTTGGTTGGATCTGTTTTGGAATGACCTGTTTCGGAATGACCTGTTCTGGAATGACATCCTTGGAGGACGTCTATTCCTCACAGAGGAAACCTGTATCCATCTGGAGGAAGAATTGGAATTATCTCTTTGTGCCAATTGGGAGAATGTATTTTTAAATTCATCCTTCAGCTCTTTCATGCAATTCTTTATTTCACCAGACAGAGTTTCAATGGCTGAAACCAGAGAAACACGTGTCATGCTGTCCTCCAATTGTCTCATCTGATCAGTGAATTGGCCAACCGTAGGAGAAGCACCACCATAATTTCTTGCCACAATTCTGCTTGCCAGAATATTTGCATAATTAGGAGGAGTAAGTTTGATGAGCTTTTTAGCAAGACCAGTTCCTACAGGAATTTCATCAGGATTCAGAGTCTCATGGTTACCATAGAGTACCTCTCTAACAGCAAATTCTCTCAGACGCTTGATTCCCTCATCTATGGTAGTCCAGGGTTTAGCATTCCATGGAAGATCATCTCGGGAAGGATACCTCATGAGAGTTGCCATTAAAAGGCGTATCCAGAGAGTAACCTTGCCGAGAGTCCTGCCTAGATGTGTATCTATTCCATTATCCTTTGAGAGAGTTCCTAGTTGGGCTGCTGACTTGTCTCCAACTACCAGAGCTGGAGCACCTGTATCATAGCATCTACCAAGCCAAGCTAGGATTGGCTCCTTATCTGCTCTGATGTAATCTTTACGCACATTCCTCAATTCCTCCCTGGGTGACGAACAGCTCTCAATGTCATCTGACTCCTCCTCCTCTGCCTCATCTTCCTGAAGTTCTTGTCCCAATAATCTTACTGTCACTCTCCTAAGAATCTGCTTAAGGTCAGGAGTACCACCTTTAGTTGTTCTGCTATCAGCAATTTGCCCTGCATCTCCATCCAGTGATGATCTCAATAACTCAGCTATATCTTTAAGACAAACCTTTTCCTCCATCTCAGCAGGGTCTCTTTGAGCAGAAGTTTTCTCACCAGGATCCTGCTGCTCTTCCCTATCAGCATCTGGATCAGCTTTGCCCTTTTTTCCTCTCGTACTTAAAACAGCTACCTGCTTAACTGGAGCTGTGTTTGGATTTACAGCTGGCTTAATAGAAGCTGACAGGTTTTGAGACGAATCAGCTGCTGTGGAGGACACTTCCGGTCCTGCCGAAGAAGAAGGAGGAAATGGATTTGCCTTATTAATGGCTGCCGAGGGCGTGGAAGCCATGTTAGGAGCTGCCGCTGCCGCTGGCTGATTGCCAGAGCCACCAACAGCACCGTTCAGAGCAGCCTTTCTGATGGACTTTTTAGCCTTGTCGTTAACTGAAACAGATTCTGCATTTTCCTCATCACTAGATACCTCTGGGGTAGAGTTAGAGCTGCGCTTTCTGCGTTTCGATCTACGCTTAATTACAAAGCAGGCTTTCGACACTCTATATATCTTCCTCTCTCGGTACAGCGTATATAACAAGTACGCAATCACCATCATCAGCAGCAGATTTAAACACATCACATAAATCACCTTTGGATCCCAGCCATCACTTAAAACAACCCTTTCGCCTACTGGGATCTTAAACTCCTTTATCTCTATGGGCAGAGTGCTAGAGGTCACATTCCCGTATCTGTTAAGCCAGAAGAATCCCAGGCACCGGTCGTAAAGAAGCTGAATCTTATACTTAAACCATAAATACAATTTATACATCAAGTATCTGCCTAAGCAATCGAAAATCATTCCCATGAAGTACTTGTAGACCAGTACCGAAGAAACTGAAAAGACCAAACGTTCTAAAAGCCAAAACACTTTCATGTTTGCAACTCCGACTCGAGCAGGCAATAAATCAAGCAACCTTTTAGCCCTGCTTCTGGACAGCAATTATCCACAAGCCGCACGTTGGACCGCCAATAAAAAATATGTGGTGGAGTAGGAAGGTTCCCCCCCCACACACAAAAGAATTCCACAGCTAACTCAGCCGGAGAAGCAGATGAAAGCTGTATTTTACAAGCAGATATGGAATGCAATGAATATGTACAAAAATATACAATATTTACAATATATACAGAAATATACAGCAATGTATGTAATACAGGAAACCTTTCCCCAACCCCCCCCGCGGCCAGGGGGGTTCGGCCTTTTTCCCCCCTTCTCCCTCCCTACCTCCCCTTTTTCCCAAAAGGGTTAGAAAGAGAGAGAGAAAGGAAGGTAATTAAAAGGGGAAAACTTTGTTAAAGCTCAAAGCGAATGCAAAAGTTAGTTTTCTTATCTGGTTAGAAGGAATCGTAGAGAGAAACAAGCCAGCTCACAGCACAGGGGGAAGAAGAAGATGACTACTGACTGACTCCCCGACTGAAAGACTAAACAAAAAAAACTACAACCGGGTCCCACCAATGAAATTGAATTAGCATATCATTGTTTTCATTCTAATATCAAAACATTCGCCCAGAGTGTTCAGAAAGTGTCCCTTTCTTAAAGGCACAGCCTAAACCGGTCACACCCTCCTAAATCCATGCTGGCTAGGCCTGATCCCCTGGCCATCCTGTAAGTGCTGTGTGATTGCACTCAAGATGACCTATTCCATGATCTTGCCTGGCACTGAAGTCAGGCTGACAGGCCTAGAATTCCCCGGCTCTTCCAACCAGCCCTTCTTGTGGATGGGCACCATGATGGCCAGCTTCCAGTCTTGTGGGACCTCTCCAGTGAGCCAGGACGGCTGAAAAATGATGGAGAGTGGCTTGGACCGCTCATCTGCCAGCTCCCTCAGCACCCTAGGATGGATCCCATGCAGTCCCATGGCCTTGTTGGGGTCCAAGCGGCTGAGAAGATCTCTAACTGCCCCATCCTGGAGCAGAGGAAAACTATGCTGCTCCCTGGCTCCTTCTACCAGCTCTGCAGGCCAGCTGTCTGGAAGACGTTCTGTCCTGCTAGTAAAAATTGAGGTAAAGAAGGTGTTAAGTACCTCTGCCTTTTCCTCATCCTTTGTTACAACGTTCCTCTCCGTGTCAACCAAGGAGTGGAGCTTGTCCTTGCCCTTCCTCTTGCTATTAATATATTTATAGAAGGACTTTTTGTTGTCCTTCACAGCAGAGGCCAGTCTGAGCTCCAAATGTGCTTTTGCCTCCCTAATTTTCTTCCTACAAGACCTAGCAACATCCCTAAACATTCCATGGGTTGCCTCCCCTTTTTTCCAAAGATAATACACCCTCTTTTTTTCCCTTAGTTCCTTTAGAACTTCATTACCCATCCAGGCTGGCCGTCTGCCCCGGCGGCTCATCTTCCGGCACACTGGCACAGCCTGTTCCTGCACCTTCAATAGTTCTTCCTTGAAGTAGGTCCAGCTCTCCTGGACCCCTTTGTTTTTAAGGGCTGTTTCCCAAGGAACCTTCTGAGTTAGTTCCTTGAGTAGCCTGAAGTCTGCCCCCTGGAAATCCAGAATGGAGGTCTTTTTGCTCCCCCTCTTGGCTTGGATGAATACCGAAAACTCTATTATCTCGTGGTCACTGGTGCCTAAACACCCTCTGACCACCACATCACCCACCAGCCCTTCCCTGTTGGTGAAGAGGAGGTCAAGCAGAGCCTTACCCCTGGTAGGCTCGCGCAGCACCTGGGATAAGAAGCTGTCCTCCGTGCACTCTAAGAACCTCTTAGATTGCCTCCTCTCTGCTATGTTGTGATCCCAGCAGATATCAGGCAGGTTGAAGTCACCCATGAGAACGAGGTCAGGCAATCTTCAGACAGCCTTAAGCTGCCTATAAAATGCTTCATCAAGATCCTCCTCCTGGTTGGGTGGTCTATAACAGACTCCAACCAGGATGTCTGCCCTGCTGGTCTTCCCTCTAATTTTCACCCACAAGCACTCAACCCGATTGTCCCTGATCTCTAGCTCAATGGCATCAAGAGCCTCCCTGATGTACAGGGCCACCCCTCCACCCCTTCTTCCTTGCCTGTCTCTCCTGAAGAGCCTGTAGCCATCAATTGCAGCGCTCCAGTCATGCGAGTCGTCCCACCACATCTCCGTGATGGCAACTACATCATGTCTTTCCTGCTGCAACAAGGCTTCCATCTCATCCTGTTTGTTGCCCATGGTTCGTGCATTAGTGTACATGCACTTCAGCTGGGCTGCTGGTTTTGCCCCTGACTCCAGCTTACCACCCTCAGTCTCCTGTCTGGGGGGACTGGTTTCAGCCTCTTCCCCCTCCGAAGCTAGTTTAAAGCCCTGTCAATGAGACCTGCCAATTCCCTTCCTAGAATCTTTTTACCTTTGGGGGACAGGCCATTCTCGTGTACTGTGATCTTTCCCCTCCTCTGGGACAGATGTACTCCATCTGTTACCAGCTGGCCTGGTGCAGCAGAAAGTTTTTCAAGATCAAAAAACCCAAAATTCTTCTGACTGCACCAACCTCTAAGCCACTTGTTGACTACAGCTGCTGACCTGTTCCTTCTTGTATTCCCTCCTGCAACTTCTGGTATGGACAAAAAAATTATTTGCACACTTGAGTCCTCCACTAGATCCCCCAGGACCTTGAGGTCATTCTTGATAGCCCTTGGAGTTCTAGTTGCAACATCGTCCTTCCCTAACTGCATAATTATTAAGGGATAGTAGTTAGAGGGCTGCACCAGACTAGGCAGCCTTCTGGTAACATCACCAACTTGAGCTCGTGGGAGACAACAAAGTTCCCTGTGAGCAGGGTCTGGCCGACATATGGGGCCCTCTGTTCCCCATCAGTAGGGAATCACCAATAACGATCACCCTCCTCTTTTTTTTAAGGGAGCAATTCTTGATGCCAGGGGAAGGCTGTTTAACCCCAGGCTGACTCACCCCAAGCTGACTCACCTCAAGCTGACTCACCCCAGGCTGACTCACCCCAGGCTGCCTCACCCTAGACTGACTCACCCCAGGCTGACCCACCCTAGACTGACCCACCCCAGGCCGACCCACCCCAGGCTGACCCACCCCAGGCTGACTCACCCTAGGCTGACTCACCCTGGGCTGACTCACCCTGGGCTGTTTTGCCTCATGGAAAACCCCAGATGGTGTGTCCTCCAGCATCAGAATCACCTCCCCCTCGACCTCCAGTGCCCCATACTTGTTTTCCAAGGGCAGTGGGGAGGTGATGGGAGGCAAGGAGGTTTTAATTTGTGTCTTTTGAGAGGAACCTTTATCCATTCCCCTCTGCTTTTTTTGGATAACCAGCCTCTGCTGGGGAGCCTGCAGAGCCTGGTTACTCAAGTTGGTCTCCCTTCTACAATCCCTGACATCTCTAAGTCTAGTCACCTCATCTTTCAATCTGGCCACCAGGTTAAGCAGATAGTCGATCTGTTTACATCTGATGCAGGAGTTGTCCCCACTACCCTGCATCTCAAGTGCCAGGCTCCAGCACTCTCTGCAGCCATAAGCCTGGACACCCACCTCTTGCTTGTGACACTTGCCTACCTGCTTGTATACCCCCTCAGTCTGAGTCAAGACTGATGTGCCTGATGTGACTGATGTGCCACCATGCCTGCCCTGCCCACGGGACCTGCTGGACAAAATTTAGAAAAGTGCGGCGGCGCGTGCCGAGCGAGAGCAGGCGGCAAGACCCCGCTGGAACAGGGGCTGCGCGAGCCGCCGATGGCTTTTAAACCAGCCGCCGGCAGTGACACGGGGAGCCCGAGCGATCCCGAGCAGCAAGCACGTGGAGAAACGGTCGTGCCGAATCTAGCCGAGTGCCGAGAGCCCGGGTGCCCTGCCGTCCCCCGTAGCTTGAAAAGGAAGCAGCTAGTGTTCCCGAGGGTGCCAGTCACGGTATGCTCCCAATCAAGATTCCCGCTGGATTCCCGTTACTCAAGGAACTAACTCAGAAGGTTCCTTGGGATACAGCCCTTAAAAATAAAGGGGTCCAGGAGAGCTGGACCTAATTCAAGGAAGAACTCTTGAAGGTGCAGGAACAGGCTGTGCCAATGTGCTGAAAGATGAGCCGTCGGGGGAGATGGCCAGCTTGGATGGGTAATGAACTTTTTATACAACTAAGGGAAAAAAGAGGGTGTATCATCTTTGGAAGAAAGGGGAGGGAACCCATGGAATGTTTAGGGATGTTGTTATGACATGTAGGAAGAAAATTAGGGAGGCAAAAGCCCACTTAGAGCTTAGACTGTCCTCTGCTGTGAAGGACAACAAAAAGTCCTATAAATATATTAATAGCAAGAAGAAGGGCAAGGACAACCTCAACTCCTTAGTTGACAAGGAGGAGAACATTGTAACTAAGGATGAGGAAAAGGCAGAGGTAATTAACACCTTCTTTGCCTCAATTTTTACTAGCAGGGCAGAATGTCTTCCAGACAGCTGGCCTGCAGAGATGGTAGAAGGAGCCAGAGAGATGCATCACCACCCTCTGTTGCAGGAGGAAGTTCGAGATCTTCTGAGCCGCTTGGACCCCCACAGGTCCATGGGACCAGATGGGATCCAACCTAGAGTGCTGAGAGAGCTGGCAGATGAGCTGGCCAAGCCGCTTTCCATCATTTTTCAGCAGTCCTGGCTCACTGGAGAGGTCCCAGAAGACTGGAAGCTGGCCAGCGTGGTGCCCATCCACAAGAAGGGCCAGTTGGAAGAGCCAGGGAATTCTAGGCCTGTCAGCCTGACCTCAGTGCCAGGCAAGATTATAGAATAGGTCATCTTGTGTGCAATCACACAGCACTTACAGGATGGCCAGGGGCTCAGGCCCAGCCAGCATGGATTTAGGAAGGGCAGGTCCTGCCTGACCAATCTGATCTCTTTCTCTGATCAGGTGACCCACCTGGTGGATGTGGGGAGGCCTGTGGACCTCAGCAAGGCCTTTGACACCGTCCCCCACAGCAAACTCCTGGCCAAGCTATCAGCTCATGGCTTGGACAGGAGCACATTGCATTGGGTTAGGAACTGTCTGGAGGGCCGAGCCCAGAGAGTGGTGGTGAATGGTGTCACATCCAGCTTTGTAATCGTGTAAAAGGAGTGGACATATATTTTCCCAAGCAGAATAAATTCAGATTTGTGTTTTAATGGCCTTAAAGTTCCATTTTAATTACTGGAAAATAATTTGAGGGCGATTGGTAATAGGCAAAACTTTGAGACCATTTGTTCTTTCGTACAGTGAAGGAAACCTCATTAGACAGGATTTTCTTAGTTAGCAGGGCTTCAGGGTTAATGAGCTGTCAGTGATAACATATAGTAGTAATCCCTCATGGCTGTAACAAGTTGTATGTTATAAACTCCATAATCTCAGTAGTGAAAAAGTTGTTGGGTATGGAAAAAAGAAGAAACTATCATAGAATCATAGAATCATAGAATCATAGAATCAGTCAGGGTTGGAAGGGACCACAAGAATCATCTAGTTCCAACCCCCTGCCATGGGCAGGGACACCCTACACTAGATCACGCTGGCCAGAGCCTCGTCCAGCCTGGTCTTAAACACCTCCAGGGATGGGGCCTCAACCACCTCCCTGGATAACCCATTCCAGGGCTTCACCACTCTCATGGTGATGAACTTCTTCACATCTAGCCTGAATCTCCCTATTTCTAGCTTCATTCCGTTCCCCCTAGTCCTATCACTCCCTGAGATCCTGAGAAGTCCCTCCCCAGCCTTCCTGTAGGCCCCCTTCAGATACTGGAAAGCCACAATGAGGTCACCTGGGAGCCTTCTCTTCTCCAGACTGAATAGCCCCAACTCCTTCAGTCTGTCCTGACTGGCCTGTAGTTTCCCGGTTCCTCCTTCTTGCCCTTTTTGAAAATGGGAGTAATGTTTCCCCTTTTCCAGTCTGTGGGGACTTCCCCAGTCTGCCATGACTTTTGGAATAGAATAGAGAGCGGCTTGGCAACCTCATCTGCCAGTTCTCTCAGCACCCGTGGGTGTATCCCGTCGGGTCCCATGGACTTGAACACTTTCAGGTTCTTCAGGTGATCACGAAGCTGAGCTTCACTTGTGATGGGCAGTTCTTCCTCCCTGTCCCTGGCATCGTCTTCCATGACACCAGGAGTGTGGCTGGAGGCCCTTGCAGTGAAGTCTGAGGTAAAGAAGTGATTGAGTACCTCAGCCTTTTCCACATCACTTGTGACTAATTCACCACTTTCCTTTCTGAGGGGGCCCACACCTTCCCTAGCCTTCTTCTTGCCATTAATATACCTATAGAAATTCTTAGTGTTCCCTTTAACCTCCCTGGCTAGATTCAATTCAAACTCTGCTTTGGCTTTCCTAACCAGGCCTCTTGCTGCTCGGGCAGCTTCCTTATCTCCCCCTGTTCTAGCTGTCCTTCCCTCCACTTCCTGTAGAGTTTCTTTTTAAGTGATAGTGTGTCCAGCAGCTCCTTGTTCATCCAGGCAGGCCTCCTAGCATTCCTTCCTGCTTTTCTCCTTATAGGTATACATAGCTCCTGGACACAGAGGTGGTGGTCCTTGAATACTGACCAGCTGTCCTGGGTCCCTCTTCCCTTCAGGGCTTCATCCCATGACACTTTGGCTAGCAGATCCCTGAGGCAATCGAAGTCTGCACGCCTAAAGTCTAGGGTCGTAAGCTTAGAATATGTCCTCCTGATAACCCTGAGGAGATTAAATTCAACTGCTTCATGGTCACTGCAGCCAAGGCCGTCTCTGAGCCTCACATTCATTACCAGCCCTTCCCTATTGGTGAGAACAATGTCCAGTGTAGCACCTTTTCTTTTGGTTCCTCAACCATTTGGAGGAGGAAGTTTTCTTCTATGCAGTCCAGGAACATCCTGGGTTGCTGGTGCCTTGCTGTGTTGTCCCTCCAGCAGATGTCAGGGTGGTTGAAATCCCCCATGAGGACCAGGGCTTGTGACCTGGAAGCCGCTTCTATAGGCGTGAAGAAGTTGCTGCAAAATCAGCTGATTGGAGCCTGCTACTTAGGGATGGAGCCCAGCACCCAGTTAGCATATAGCAGCAGCAAGGAACATCGTTTGGGATATAGAAGCATTTTTATCCTGCTAAATCACCTCAATACAACACACAAGGGATACCTTAAGCCAGCTAGAAACAAATCCGTGATTTCTAGATCTACCTTGGAGATTGTTTCTTTGGAGGGTAGTGTCAATGAATTTTCCTCTGTGGGGATAAATTTCTTTTAGAATACTCTTCTCTCTGAAAGTATTACAGATGTTTGTCAGAAGAAATGATATAATTCAGTGCTTCTGGAAGAAATTACAGCCTAGCTTTCTTCTTATCAGTTATATTTTGTGAACCATTCTATCAGTTTTCTTCAGTCATGAGCACAGGCCCAGGACTGTTGTGGGTCTTGAGACAGAACATACTTCAGTTTTGCAAGAGAAAAATTTAGATAAATTAAAAGAATAAATCAGTTAATGAAAAATATAAGAAGATTGGTTTTGCTTTTGTTTCCCCTGAGAGTATTTAGATTTTAAACCAAAGTTATATTACACAAATGCTTACATTTTTCTACAGCAAGACCCATTTGGAAGACTTTATAATTATCAACAGTGATATTTGAGACTCTTCATAAATCTTTTCAATTCAGTATAATATGTGATACATGAATTATTTCAGGTATCAGTCTTTAATGTTTATAAGAGATAATTGTATGTTGATTTTAGCTTTCCAGTTAAATGCTGCAAATACTAATCCTTGCAGTGTCCATGTTAGTGTTATAACAAGTATCCATCTTCAGTGGGTGTAAGTCAATGACTATTAATGCTATACTTTTTTTTTCCCCTTGAAAACTGGTTTTCAACAGAAAGTTAGGGGTCTTTTGTTATTTACACATTAAAGGGATATGTTTTCTGGAGAAAACAATTGTGACAGAAACTTTATTCAAGTACGATACTAAGACGATAATTCACTGTGACTTATAGGGGAGTTGCTCATCAGATGTTCTGTTTTCCCTGGAGAGGGAAGTTCTTCAGCTATTTCAGTTTTCTGTCAATGCATTTTAATTTTTTTTTCCTTTTTTTTAAATTTTTAATGCAATCAATCTATCAAACAAACAAACCAACCAAACAAATCTGTAAAAGTCACAAACAAATCTGCCAACAAACAAACAAATAAAACATTTATAGGATGTTTCTAAGGAAGTATCTAAAATATCTTTCTAATGGAGAGAATCCAATGGAGAGCCACAAGGATGATGAGGGGACTTGAGCATCTCCGCTATGAAGAGAGACTGAGATCCTGGGGCTATTTAGTCTTGAGAAGACTGAGAGGGGATCTAATCAATATGTATAAATACCTGAGGGATGGGTGTCAAGTGGAGGGGGCCAATATGTTTTTGGTGGTGCACACCAATAAGACAAGAAACAATGGGTGCAAGTTTGAACACAGAAGATTTCACCTCAACATGAGGAGAAAGTTATGGAACACTGGAGCAGGCTGCCTAAAGAGGTTGTGAAGTGTCTTTCACTGGAGATTTTCCAAACCAACCCAACCTAGATGCATTCCCGTGTGGACTACCATAAGTGATCCTACTTTGTCAGGGGATTTAGACTCAATGATTGCTTGAGTTCCTGTGGTGAAGGCACATTCTGCCCAGATACTAGATCTGCTCCCAGCATGTGGACAGGTTTCCTCTCCTTCAGGAGGAGACAAAAGCCAAGGCATTAACCAGGCCAGCACACACTCAGCGCATGCAGTGCTTGTACAACTACCAAGTATGGGCATAATTCCAGCTTCACACTTTCTATAGGCTGACGCTAGTTGTTTATGAGAGTGCCCATTGGTCAAACCCAGCCTCGAGGAAATCTATAAGTATCACCCCTGTTGGGAAACAAGTTGCCCCCTCTTTCACCTTGTCTCTGTACTTGCTCGAGAGAACATCTCTCGAGCCACAGCCTCTGCCATTGAGCTTATTTTTGTTGTTAGCTTCTATCATACATGCACGCATACTGAAAGCCTCTGCATCCTGAGAGGCACTCTGATTGTGAGGATCACCCCAGAGGGAGGACCTTCGCTGAGCCCGAGAAGCCAGCGTTGCCACAGCCAGTCATACCGACTGGGAGAGACCATCGTGCTACCGGAGGACTGGACCAGCCCCCAAGGGTAAGATCTGCCCAGCTGTTGGGGAGAAGGGACTTGATAGAGACCGAGTCCGCATATGTCTAGCCCCGCCATAGCGGGAGGAGAGCTGCCACATGTGCCGCTCTGAGCCCTGTAAACCTCAGGGAAGACTAAAGCATTGTTCATGCCTATACTGCACTGAACCCGGGACCATTCCGAGCATCCTGCTGTTCCTTTAAGGCCAGTAACCGGCAACCATCGCCCCACCCTGTTGTGTGAGCTGACTCCCAGGGCCGATCCCGTGGGCCAAACCCGACCAGGACCTATCCCTATTGTCTGGAGGGAACTGACCGAGTCCTGAAGGGACTAAGCTAAGCTAAGCCCAGGTTCCAGTATTCACTCTCCACTGCTGCAGAGAGAGGAGACAGTAACCCAACACCACTGTCCAACTTGACTAGGAACCGGTCCAGCGGCAAAAGTTGGCCGGACCTCTACCTTGCTACAAACAACAGCTACAGAGTATCTTCCACGTGCTTTCCATCCACTAATACTCAGTTCAAAGTATCCACGTGTAGCAGAGTAATCGCTGACGCACAGAAAGATTGTAATATTGCCGTATATAGCCAGAAGCCGCCCATGTTCTGCCGAATTGCCATCTAGTGGCCAAGCGGCAGAACTGCACCCTTCCTTATATAAAACATAGAAATAGTCTATAGATGGTTTAATTAAGTTCTAACCATAATACTAAGCCACTTATGGAATGTATTTCACGAATGTGCACTAGAACATGTATATAAGTTGTTGATTCATCGGTTATTAATAATTTTATAATTAATAACAATAATATTTTCATAATTCATATTAATAAATTTAATAACCTCTTCACAACAGTTCCCTACCAACCTCTAATGTACTCTGGTACTGTGATTCTAATGAAAGCTATCTAAAGACAACTTGAAATAATCTATCTGTTTGGCCATTGATTTACAATTCATCTTTCAGCACTGTTTCAGAACTGATGAAGGCTTTAAATCCACAGTTTTTCATGGAAGTATGTTAATTCTTCTATCTCTATGGGAAAAAGGATCAAGTATTTTTGCTGTTTCCTCATACTTTTTCCTTTTCTGGAAAAGTTCCTGTGTGACATACTCTAGGTAATCTTGCTCTGGCAGGGGAGTTGGACTATATGATGAATCAATGTCCCTTCTAGTCCCTGAGATTCTGTGATTCTTTGTGAAATATTTTAAGTTTTCAAGACTTTAAGTTATATATCATAAATAATTTTGCAAGAGGAAGCAATAACATTTCCATATTAACAATATATTAACTTCCTTAAATTCGCTTTATCGAATAAACGAGGACTTGTCTCTTGTTGGCTTTTATACAATACAATACAATACAATACACCAGGTTGGAAGAGACCTTCAAGATCATCGCGTCCAACCCATCAAACAATCCAACCCACCCAACAACTAGACCATAAAATATAGATTCTAGATAAAGATTGTCACAAGGAAGATTACTCTTACGGTTTCCTATTCAAGTAATTATACAAGCAAAAGCTTCTGAATTGATAGGAGGATATGCTTCAAGTTAAAGCCATGATGAAATGTGATCCTGAATAGGGATGTTTCCCCAAAGTAGGGCTATGGGCTAAGTGCCCAGTTTACATTATAATGGAAAGTTACACAAAGGAAGAGTATAAGCAAGAACAGGTTGGAAAATGTAAAACATACAGGGTCAAAGGGGTACCATTACTTGGAACAAAAGACTGAAGTAACTTGGAAGAAAACTCTTGAAATAAATTTGGAAATACAGTGTAATATTACCCGTAATATTGTCAGTAGCAGGATTGTCAGAGACAAAAAAAATCTAAAAAGGAGAGAGAAAATAACCAACTGATAATATTTTAAAGGGTAAGCAATGCTTACCAGCAGCTGCAGTAAGACATTAAATAATAGAGCACAGTAATGTTAACAGCTCTCTTGGTAAGAGTGGTAAATGAAATAAACTTTAGCATTTGGTGTATCATTAATCTATGGTGAATAATGGCACTGGAAGTGTATGGAGATTAAAAAGGGCATTGTAAACATTTGTGGCTGTATAATATACAAATTAAAAATGTGTGAATGCTTGCAGCTGCATAATCTACAAATTTAAAAGTGTAATAGCATAGCATTAATTACTGACTGATCAATTTGCCCATAATTGCTGGCACATAGATGAACAATTACAGGTCTGAAATGTTATTTGAGAAAGAGACATTGACCTTGGAACCACAAGAAATGATAACGTGTTATAAAGTGATACAAGTTTGTGTCAAAATCCTGCATCAGTCTTTGTGCTTACAAACTAGTTCACTCAGCAATCACAATCATACTATTTCCTGTATGTTACTGTACCTATCATATGTTTGAACTGCAAAACTAATTGACTAAAGAGTATTTAATGCAATCACATGGATTTGTGCATGTACATGGCCAATTTGGTGGTCATCTACAATTGGTTTATATTTGGGGGATAAGGGAATGGCAGCTGATGTCATCTACCCGGACTTGTGCAAAGCATTTAACACTGTCCCACACAATATTGTCTCTGAATTGGAGACAGACAGATATGTCATATGAACAACTCAGTGGATAAGGAGCAGTTGCACTAAAAAAGCTAGTCAATGGCCTCAGGTCCAGATAGAGACCAGTGACAAGCAGTGCTCCTCAGGGTTCAGTATTTGGACCAGTGATGTTCAGCATTTCTGTAAATTACATAGTGTGATTCAGTGTATTTTCAGCACTCAACAGCATCAATCTGTGTGGTGTGGTTGACATGTTGGAAGGATGAATACTATTGACAGGCTTGAGAGATAGGCCTATGTGAACCTCATTAAGTGCAACATTGACAAGTTCAAGGTCATGCACCTAGGTTCAGGTATTCCCAAAGACAAATACAGGCTGAGTGATGAGTGCATTGAAAGCAACTCTACAGAGAAGTACTTGAGAGTGTTGGTTGATAAGAAATTCATGTGGCTCAGTAATGTCCAACAGCAGACCATAGTGCCAACTGTTTCCTGGGTTCAATCAAAGGAAGTGTGGCCAGCAGCTTGAGGCAGTGATTCTTCCACTCTGCTCTGTTCCAGTGAGACCTCAGTTGTTATACTGTCTGCAGCCCTGACGTGCCCAACATAAGAAGGACATGGACTTGATGGACCTGTTGAAAAGGGTCCAGAGGAGGGTCATGAAGATGATCAGAAGACTGAAACACCTCCTGTATGAAGAGAGACTCAAAGATGTGAGATTGTTCAGTGTGGATAAGAAAAGGTTCCTGGGAGATCTTATGGCAACTTTCCAATACTTGAAGAAGGAGTGCAAGAAAGCTGGAGATACAATTTTTACAAGGTCGTGTAGTGGCATGGTGAGGGCTTTAAACTAAAAAATAGTAGATTTAGATTTGGGGTAATGAAGAAATTTTTACAGTGAGGATAATGAAGCAATGACATAGGTTGCCCAGAGAAACTGTACATGGCCCATCCCCAAAATGTTCAAGGACAGGATGGATCAACAACTGCTCCAAAAAAATTTGCTGATGACTGCCTCTCTAATTTTTTTTTTTCCTGCATATGAAATATAAACTGAACCTTTTAATCACTAATGTGACTTTTAAATTGGGAACTTTTAAATTTGATTGGGAATAGTCAGCATGGCTTTGCCAAGGGCAAAACCTGCCTGACAAACCTGGTGGCCTTCTATGATCAGGTGGCAGCATTAATAGATGAGGGGCGAGCAACTGATGTCGTTTACCTGGACTTGAGCAAAGCCTTCGACACTGTCCTGCACCACCTCCTGGTCTCCAAGCTGGCGACACATGGGTTTGATGGATGGACCACTAGATGGATAAAGAATTGGCTTGATGGCTGCACCCAAAGAGTGGCTGTCAACGGGTCCATGTCCCAGTGGAGGCCAGGGACAAGCGGAGTCCCTCAGGGATCAGTCCTGGGACCTGTCTTGTTCAACATCTTTGTGGGTGCCATGGACAGTGGCATTGAGTGCACCCTCAGCAAGTTTGCTGATGACCCCAAGCTGTGTGGTGCAGTGGACACCCTGGAGGGAAGGGATGCCATCCAGAGGGACCTGGACAGGCTGGAGAGGTGGGCACAAGCCAACCTCATGAGCTTCAACAAGACCAAGTGCAGGGTCCTGCATTTGGGTCGAGGCAATCCCAGGCACAAATCCAGGCTGGGCAGGGATTGGCTGGAGAGCAGCCCTGAGGAGAGAGACTTGGGGGTGCTGGTGGACGAGAAGCTCAACATGAGCTCTCAATGTGCGCTTGCAGCCCGGAAAGCCAATCAGATCCTGGGCTGCATCAGGAGGGGTGTGACCAGCAGGTCAAAGGGAGGTGCTTCTCCCCCTCTACTCAGCTCTGGTGAGACCCCACCTGGAGTACTGCGTCCAGTTCTGGAGCCCCTATTACAGGAGAGATGTGGACGTGCTGGAGCGTGTCCAGAGAAGGGCCACGAGGATGATCAGAGGGCTGGAGCACCTCTCCTATGAGGACAGACTGAAGGAGTTGGGGCTGTTCAGTCTGGAGAAGAGAAGGCTCCGAGGTGACCTCATTGTGGCCTTCCAGTATCTGAAGGGGGCCTACAGGAAGGCTGGGGAGGGACTTCTCAGGATCTCAGGTAGTGATAGGACTAGGGGGAATGGAATGAAGCTGGAAATGGGGAGATTCAGGCTAGATGTGAGGAAGAAGTTCTTCCCCATGAGAGTGGTGAAGCCCTGGAATGGGTTATCCAGGGAGGTGGTTGAGGCCCCGTCCCTGGAGGTGTTTAAGCCCAGTCTGGACGAGGCTCTGGCCAGCCT